>WIUT01006538.1:0-13180 GCA_010645135.1 Tetragonula clypearis
AGGATACTTTTTTTAGAGATATTTAGGTTCTCAGTGAATTCTTCTCGTGACGAACACTGTCCAATTGGTGAAAATTACCTTCTAGGGTTACGATTATTATCGAAGGAGAGGATACTTTTTTTAGAGATATTTAGGTTCTCAGTGAATTCTTCTCGTGACGAACACTGTCCAATTGGTGAAAATTATCTTGCAGAGTTACGATTGGTGTTGGAGGAGGTTATTAGTTTTTAGAGTGCGATTTAGAATTAATCGAGGGAAACATTTTAGGTTTGTGGTTTTGTTGAGCTTCGTACAAACGATTGATTAAGCAATTTTTTGAAATTCAGGATTAGCTACGATCAAAACATTGCGTTTCTCCTCGAAGTTTTCACTGAATCTAAAGTTCGATTTTTCGACAATTCACTGGTGGTTCCTCGCACGGGGTTCTTTGATCGATGGAAAATTCGACTGGTCTTCCGCAATTTTCTACGAATGCTTCGAGCGAAACTCGACCGATTCTACGAGATAGAACTTGTAACAGAGAAATTGAAACGATAAGTCACGTAAAAAAAAAAAAAGAAAGAAAAGAAAACAAAAAAATCTGGCAATTACCTCTCTGAAATAACCCAACATTTACCGATGAACTCAAAGTTGAAAAAGAGTATAGATCAATCGTACGGTTATTTATAATGCAAAATCGTTGCGCTCTCTCGTATCGTATGTTCCTCGCGGCGACGTCGTTACGGGATACACGGGCAATTTGGCTCGCGCGTAAATCGATTAACGATCGAAGGCAAGCGATCGTGAAAATTGAGAGAGCGTGCGCGGCTTTTTGTCCGTCACTCGATTAACGTCTCGTTTCCCCGTGTACGAGGCGGGTAAGAAAGCTCGTTCCAACCTCCGCGTGTTTTTTCGTACTACCAGTCATCGATCGTCCGTGCTCTCGTAATCGGAACCACCAGCGTTTACTAGCCACGATGTGCACACGATTTCTTAGCTCGGCTCACTTTGCATGTCCACTGGGTTATTTATTTTACTCACCATAGGTGGTGGCTACGAGCGCCAGGAGGATCGTAATCGCGAACACCTGTAACGAAAAGAGATCGCGAATCGTGAATCGTATCCTTGAAAAAGAAAAAAAAGAAAAAAAAAAAAAAGAAAAAGGAAAAAACAGAAAAAATAATAGCAAGAACACGGAATACGAATGGGAACACGTTCCAAGTACCACGTACCTTCATGTTGAGGTGTTTGATGCCCATCGTCGTGACCGGTGCCTCTTTTATAGCTCTTGCCTTTCTTCGCCGATCCCCGCCCTTTCGTCTCTCTCCCCACGTTTAACCAACCGAGATCGTCTTCTGGCTGTGTTCGTAACGCCTAACTTTCGTGTCCACCACCATCGCGACAAAAATCTCCTACTCGAGTCTGAGCCTGCACACACTTGTGTGCAAAATCCCCTCTTCCTCGGAGTCTTTTGCCTTGTAACGATGTGTAACCAACGTAACGATCCCGCGTGCTGCTCCATCCGAACGCCGAGCGATCGTGAATCTTCTTTGATTTCCTCGAGCACGGACATAGCTACGTCAAGGGCAAAGAGATCTCTTACTAGACGTCTGTTCGCTTGTTAGAGGATTCTCTGAAAGATCCACTAAAAACACGTTATCATCAATTGCACGAACTGCGCCGGATGCGAGGAAAGCCCTCAGTGAAACAAAAGTCACTCATTGTGAAACGAGGTGAAACATTTTCTCATCAAGTAGGCGAGGTTATTGCTTTCTGCCCGATCGACGAAATCTTTGCGACGCGTGTCCGGGCACTGACGCTTATAGGAAATACTCGTCTTTACTGTTTCTCGTACATAGGGTGGGCCAAAAGTTTCTTCCCAATTTATCTTTCCTAACGAAACG
The DNA here is from genome assembly GCA_010645135.1 of Tetragonula clypearis. Classification (NCBI taxonomy): domain Eukaryota; kingdom Metazoa; phylum Arthropoda; class Insecta; order Hymenoptera; family Apidae; genus Tetragonula; species Tetragonula clypearis. The sequence continues at coordinate 1,884 of WIUT01006538.1, forward strand.
TCGGAATATAAGGAAAAAATACTTTCTTAAATTTCGAGTTAAATTCATGTTCTTCTCGTTATGTTTTAAAAATTATTTCTTTCAAATATGTTGACCGCCAGAGCGTTCGCAAATTGCAAAGTGATGTTTGGTCCACCTTGTACTTTTTACACACACACACACACACACACACACACACACACACAGACACACACACACACACACACACACACACACTGCATGAATATTCTATGCGCAAAGGTAAGTGAATAAAAGCGTAGAATAAATCTTTCTTCGTTCAAGGCTTTGAATATGTTTCAAAATGCGTGTGATTTTCTCGAAAACGAAGCATGTTACAGAAGAGTTTTATTCGTCACATTTCCGCACGTAGAACAACCTAGTCGATCATTCTAACATTAGCTAAGTTATACTTAATAAATTGTCAAACTCGATTCTCTCGAGGACGAAGGCTTTAATTGAAAAAACATTTTATTCTTCTTTTTCCATTCATTCTTTCACGTAGAGTTACCTTCTACTCGGTTGTACCGCTAGTTACGGAACACCCTGTATTAAAATGTATTATATTATATATCTCGAGACTTTCCAATCTAATTTTGATCTTGAGCAACCACACACACACACACACACGTGTCTTGTATAGTAGATAATAATAATTTAAACACAGATAAATTAATATTAACATAATAATAGATATTAATAATAACTATTACTATTATGTAATTAACATATTACATCTACGCTTTAATAACAAATATTGTTATTAGAATACTCTTTCTATAATTATATATTCTACAAAATTCCAAATTTCCGTCACTGCTCGAAAATTCGCCATCAGACGACAAAATGGTGAAAGACACCGAGTTTATACTCGACGATTATACTCTACAGATACGATTAAGACGTCGTTTTGCCTCGTGAAGTGAACACAATGTTCACCGTGCAAACGGTGGTGTAATCGTACAGGCGATATTCAAATTAGATCGATCGAGCGGCGGTAGTGTGCGTGATTAAAAATAAACGCGTGAGTCGGCGTAATTTCACGGTTGCGCGATTTAGTTAAGTCGCTCGCGTGAGCCATTGCATCGACTTATCGTAGGAGTTCGAACGCGAAGTCGCGCTTGTAGGAGGGATAGAAAAGCTTGTGCAAGTCGGCGAACGTGTTCCTCGATTCCTGAAACAACGAAACAACGAGAACATGTTCCTCGCCGGTAGAGAACGAGAAAAATAACCAGAGGATTCGTTTCGATATCGTGAGCATACGTTCGCGACGTCGACAGGTGACGACGTGCCTTTTCGAAGGCGCAAAAACTTCGAAAGGGCGTGAAAAATATTATTCTCGTCGAGAGTCTAGATGTATTTTTGGTGATTCAATATGTTGATATGGTGATAAATTAATTTCAATATATGCGGTGATTCCGTAGACTAATTTATTTACATAAAAAAACTAATATATGTATGTGTTTTTCTGCATTTATATATATATAATCATAATATAATATAATATATATATATATATCATAATATATAATATATAATTATAATATATCATAATATATATATATATAACGATTATATAAATTAAAATACTATCTCTTTCATTTGCCACAAAATTACGTGATCTAATCCAAACATCATGTCTCAACAAATTATGAAAATTTCGTATATTAATTAACGAGATTAATTTTATACATGAAAATATTTGCAACAGTTGTAGAAACCTTTTTTGAATGTATTATACATATGAGTCATATGAAATACGTTTTAACATATTTTGTTTTAAATAAATCTGAAAATACACACAAAAAAAGTTACGAGATATACATATGCATAATTAATAAAGTTACGAGTATATACAGATTTCCCAGACATTATGAAATTAATAATATATTATTAATTAACATTGTAAAATTAATGTTATGTTAATTCCTGCAGTGTCAACGAAAAAACCGCCAAAAAACTCGCTGTACAGCCCGCCCTGATTTCCATCTTTCAGCCAACAACGAAGATTCAGACAGGGAGAATCACAGATCTTTCTGATCAAAAGACTTGGCACGTTTATAGAAATCCAACATTTTTTCTGAATTTTACAAACTGAAAATGTAGATGAATTCTTTTGTATTTCTATTCTTTTTTTTCTCTTTCCTTTGACTGAAGTTTGATGTCGCAAAAAACTAATATTCAAACTTTCGAGAAATATTTTTTTTATGATGTGACACATAAGAGAAATTCAAAAACGTTTGAAACTATACAATGTAGTTTATACGATGTTAATAGCGGAATTTTAATATCCCCTCCGAGAAATCTTGACATATTACGAACATTTACGAAACTGTGCGAAAGATGAAAAAGAAGTTCAATTAAAACAATTGAGTTCAATTACCAGGAAAATATTTTTCTGTATTTTATACAATTACGTAAATATTCGCAAATATGATTTTTTCTTTTGATTATACAACATCGCAATAAAGAAAACACTTGTGTCCTCTCACTTCTATACTTCAATTGCAAGTGTATAATGACAACACTAAATGTACATGAAACGAATAATAAATACAATTTTAAGTGATATAATTCATCAAATAGTTACCGTATGTGTGAGTCATTATTTTCGTCTATGGATCATAATTATTAGACAAAGATATCCATTTTCCAAAACAATCCAGATGTTAACAACAAACTTATCTGAGCAGAAACTATCGACAAATACACTGAATGCTCAAATCAATACGTCATAGTTCTTTCTCTCCAAGTGAACGCTTCGTATCTCGTGAGAGACTGAATAAGCGCCCCTGGTATAACTTTGAAACTTCAATCCACTTCAAAGAACATTTTGTTACGTAAATATTAATTCTCAATACGTAATAACTTTCTCATAGGTCGATCCAGCATCGAACACCCCACTAATGCATAATACAGGCAACAATAATTATCGTATCACTTACTCCGTTAACACAGAGAACACTACTTGAAGAAATAAGCATCAATCGATACGTTATTACCTCGTGGCTGGACATTCGCTCATAACTTATTAAATACTTTATACAGAGAGTATAATACTGCAATTACTACCATAATTATTCGATTCCATTCTTCCGGTGCGTCCTATTAATTTATTATGATAACTGCCGTAATTGTACGGTGGGATTCAACAGTACTGCAACGATTTACGCGTATCGTGCTACTGAGATCAGTCATTCTAATTCGTTCGACTTGAAAAGTTCGACAGTCTCATCGAGATCATGCGGAAACAAGTGACATTGGAAAAAGCTATCGACATCGCTCGGCTGAGCATAGCTCCATCGTTCTGTTGGCCAGTTCCTCCGCACAGCAGAAGAAAAAAACTGTTAGTTTACAAAACAGCACAATTATTTGCCATAATCAGCATTATCTCTCTGCTTCTGCCACTGTTATACGCCATGTACTTACGATCCGACGATATCGAAACCATCTTGCTGTGTCTCAGCCAGGTGATACTAACGACGCAAGGTATCATTCAGATAGTTATATGTTTCACCAAGCATGACACTCTGCAAGTAAGTTCTTAATTCTATTTCTATTGTTACGCGTGTTTCTTGCGAATAATTCCATGGCCATTAAATCACGATCACTCAGAATTTTCGAAGAGTTTTAGTAAAACTGTAGATAGGCAATCGCTTCAATCGCTTCAGAGCCACGATCGATACATCTCGCACCGCAAAATCTTTCGTAGAAATTAACCATGAATTAATTGATACACCTAATAACACATGAACGATACCAAATTCAGAGGCCAAGAATTGTTGAAAATCAAAGCCGGCTAACTGGCCGCCCACTGCATCGATTTGATTATAGTGAAGGGAAGGGCTAGCGCCAGTGATCAGAAGAATAGAGACAAGAAACCGTGGGCCGCCAATTTTTAGCCAGCTTTGGTCTAAAGATTTGATCTAAAAATATTTTAACAACGAATTGCAGCGCATAATCGAGGAAATGTACGTTTGCGTAAAAGAGGCGCAACAACACGAAAGAGAGATTTTCAACACATACCTAGCGAGATGCAAAGTCATCTACGCCAGCTACATAATTGGCGCCTACTTGGCAGCAACCATTTATTTGTGGGGACCAATATTATTTTCAGTGGTCAACATAATGCACACGGAATATCCATTCGACACTAATCGCACATTGATAAGTGTTTTGGTCAAAGCGCATGAAATCGTCGCGATCTATCAATGCAGCTCGAACGTGTGCCTATGCGTGTTCGGGGGACTTTTAATTTGGTTCACAGCCGCAAGATACGAGTGTCTAGTCGTGGAAATGCAGAAGAAAACGAACATTCGTACGTTGACCATGTGCATTCGAAAACAGTTACATCTGAACAGGTAAAGACAATATTTTTTTGCTATGCTCGTACGTGTGTTCATCAAGGCTCACTGTCCATTCAGTTTCGTACACATAAAATCGTGACAATTCAGAATAGCTGCATTTTGAAAGAACTACGTACAGATTTTTCACGGCAATGAGAAGCCTGAAAGAATACTTCCTACATTCTAAATGGCGCAGATTGTTTCGTAGATGTTAAGAATTTATGGAAATAAGAACGATAATAATTCACGGTTTATATAATCTTAAAATATGTCCTCAAGCGTCAATGTGTTGTTTTCGAAAATAGTCAGTGAGTAATGGACTCGATGATACATTGACGCGATTATTCCGAAACGATTGTATTATTCTGCAGATACGCGGAAGATGTACTTGCATGTTTTCGTTACATGATACTCTTTGTTATAATAATCAACACGTTCCTCATGACTCTATGTGCTGCCATGGTGGTTATGGTAAGTCACATTTGACAGCAGACTGTTACGCTTTCAACGAACTGATCGTGTAATTTTTAAACAGGATACACCAATAATGATGAAAATCATGTACATACTCCACAGTATATACTGCCTTATGTACCTTTTCATGTACGCGTGGCCAGCTGACAATATGAAGGACATGGTAGATCGTGTGCACACAGATAGACAACGAAAGAAATAGTATTATCTTAATATTAATAGTAACAATAATATTCACAGAGTTTAAGTCTACCAACGAGCATGTACAATTTAACGTGGTATGAACAAACGATACGAATGCAAAAGGACATGCTGAATGTGTTGACGTATCAAAAACCAGTGACACTTTCAATCAGATGTGTGATGCCAGAACTCTCCTTACGCTATTATTGCACAGTAAAGATATCGAACGACGAACAAAGGTTTTACTGCAATAAGGACCACAGTCCAATAATTCAAATTAAATAAATCAATAACAACTAACTCGTAAGAAATCAAATTCAAATGAGTTTTGTCAAGTGTAGAATAAACTGACAAATGATAGCCTGGTTCACAATATACAAATTATGAAACTTCGAACATTTCAATTTTTATCCGGAATTTTTCTACATTTTTGCAATTATTTCCAATAGTATTTTCCATTTCCATGTATCTAAATTTTTATGTCTTCCTTGTCTTTCTTTAATTGCAATATCGAAGCCGCCCTTATTGCCAGTACAAGCTCAATCGTTATCAATGATCAAGGGTAATGAATTGTAAAGTAACAGATTGATAACTTTTCAGTACCTGTCGAATGCACTCTCCTTCTGTACCGCTTTACGCGCCGTGTTAGATCAGATGACAGCATAAATACGTACGTTCAAAAATTACCACAGTTACATAACATATTCTACCATATTATTCTTGTCAGATTATCATATTTATTATGATTGGAAAACTAGATACATAATAAAAGTTAAATTAATCAACGTAAATAATCCTCGTTCTCTACTACTTTTTTACCTGTGCTTCTGTCCCTTTGAGCATGACTTCTTCATTTTACGACAGAGAATTCTCGAGAAATTCAGAAATTAATTAAAGAACATTTCTGTAACTGGACATGTCTGAATCTGTCAATTAGCAGCTCGTAATAATTATCCCACTTTTAATTAGCAACCGAAATAAAGCTTCAATACGATTTGAAATGACCGAAACAAAATATTTCTGCAAGGTGAGCAACAGGAAAAAACAATCGGTATTCACGAGGAACTGAGTTTTATCCATTTAAGAAAAAACTTATTTGATCTATTAACTTCTTGCATCAAGAACTAAATTGCGAATCTGACACAAAAAGTCAAATTTGAAAAATAATACAAGATCTAGTAACGAACGATATTCTGCATCAGAAAATGAAGAAGAATATGTGTTATACAGAAATCAAGACGTTATTAACAGAATAAAATTTCCACTATTTTTTAAAGAAACACATATATATACATATATATATATGTGTATATTCTCGGGTGACAAGCGACCTGAGAAATAAAATTTGTACGCAAAGAGTCGAACACCGAATACTGATACAAAAAACTGCAAATACTGAATACCAAAAAACTCAGAAACCATGTATTTATCATAATCAACCAAATGTACGACATCAATAGATAAATAATATTTCAGACATAAAAGAGACAAATAATATTTCAGACATATATTCATATCTTACCATATAGGGATATGTAGCAAATGTTTCATCGTCCACAAGCATGATTACTATCATGATTATTACTGTCACCTGTTCCATGCACAAATAATAATTAGTAGGCAGTAACATTAATTTTCCATAACAATATCGAGCCAACCGCAAATTCATATCCTTAAAAAAATACGTATCAAAGACAGACTTTATTCTTCTTTCCATCCAAGTATAGCACTTTGTGTCCCGTGAGAGACTGAATAAGCGCCCCTGGTATAACTTTGAAACTTCAATCCACTTCAAAGAACATTTTGTTACTTAAATATTAATTCTCAATACGTAATAACTTTCTCATAGGTCGATCCAGCATCGAACACCCCACTAATGCATAATACAGGCAACAATAATTATCGTATCACTTACTCCGTTAACACAGAGAACATTACTTGAAGAAATAAACATCAATCGATACGTTATTACCTCGTGGCCGTACATTCGCTCGTAACTTATTAAATACTTCCTACAGAGAGCATAATACTGCAACGACTACCTACTAATTACTCGATTCCATCAAACTCTTCTGTTGCGTCCTATTATTTTATTATGATAACTGCCATAATTGTACGGTGGAATTCAACAGTACTGCAACAATCTGCGCGTATCGTATTACTTAGATCAGTCATTCTATTTCGTTCGACTCGATAAGTTCGACAGTCTCATCGAGATCATGCGGAAACAAGTGACACTGGAAAAAGCTATCGACATCGTCCGGCTGAGCATGGTTTTATCGTTCGGTTGGCCACTTCCTCCGCACAGCAAAAAAAAAAAACTGTTCGTTTACAAAACAGCACAATTATTCGCCATAATCAGCATTATCTCTCTGCTTCTGCCACTGTTATACACCATATACGTACGATCCGACGATATCGAAACCATCTTGCTGTGTCTCAGCCAGGTGATACTAACGATGCAAGGTATTATTCAGATAGTTATATGTTTCACCAAGCATGACACTCTGCAAGTAAGTTCTTATGTCCATTTCTATCGTTACGCGTGCTTTTTTCTAATAATTCTACGGCCATTAAATCAGGATCACTCGGAATTTTCGAATAGTTTTAGTAAAACTGTAGAAAGACTTCAATCGCTTCAGAGCCACGATCGATACGTCTCGCACCGCAATTCATCTTTCCTAGAAATTAACTATGAATTAATTGATACACCTAATGACACGTGAACGATACGAAATTCAGTGGCCAAGAGTTGTTGAAAATCAATGCCGGCTAACTGGCGGCCCACTGCATCGATTTGAATATAGCGGATAATTTAGGCTTAAAATAGATTTTTGTTTCCTTTTTTCTTTTTTTCTTTCACAGTCAAGATCTCGATGATCTGAGAGAAATTGAAAGCGTGTGAAAACCGTGAATTTCGACGACGATCCTCGATCTCACCGCTTTCCCTTCATTTTTCTCGAATCGTTCGATCGATTCTCGTTCGTTGAAAATGAGCTTCAATACTCCCGTAGTGCAGCAACCCGTACTCATTACCATAGATTATTATTTCAACTACAGGTCTTCATTTAGGTTACAATTCATCTTTTTTTTTCATTTAGGTTACAATTCATTACTACATCTTACGTTCCATTATTTTCGCGTAAGTTTGAAACATTCGCGACCGAGACGCGCTGTACATACAGGTTAACTAAAATTAAAACTGAACCGTCAGAAATGGAAATTGTGATTGTTTAACATCAATTAAAATTTATTTAACATGTCTTTCGAATCGAAGACTTCTTTTTGCCCGGAAGGGCCAGCGCCAGTGATCAAAAGAGTAGAGACAAGAGACCGTGGGCCACCAATTATTAGCCAGCTTTGATCTTCAGCTTTGATCTAAAAATATTTTAACAACGAATTGCAGCGCATAATCGAGGAAATGAACGTTTGCGTGAAAAAGGCGCAGCAACACGAAAGAGAGATTTTCAACACATACCTAGCGAGATGCAATGTCATTTACGCTACGTACATGATCATCGTTTTCGGAGGGACGACAATTTATTTGTGGGGACCCATATTGTTTTCACTGGTCAACGTAATACACGTGGAATATCCATTCGATACGAATCGCACGTACATAAGTGTCATGGTACGAGCGCATCAAATCGTCGTGTATTACCAATGCAGCTCGCACATGTGTCTGTGCGTGTTCGGGGGGCTTTTAATTTGGTTCACCGCCGCAAGATACGAGTGTCTAGTGGTGGAAATGCAGAAGAACACGAATATTCGTACGTTGGCCACGTGCATTCGAAAACAGTTACATCTGAAGAGGTAAGGACAATATTTTTTGCTGTACTCGTACGTGTGTTGATCAAGGTTCACTATCCATGGAGAGTCGTACAAACAAAAGTGTGACAATTCAGAATAGCAGTATTTTGAAAGAACTACGTACAGATTTTTCACAGCAATGAGAAGTCTGAAAGAAGACTTTCTAAATGACGTAGATTGTTTCGTAGACTTCAAAAATTGATAGAAATACCAACGATAATAATTCACGGTTTTTATAATCTTGAAATATATCCTCAAGCGTCAATGTGTTATTTAGTTTTCGAAAATAATGGTAAAAATCCGTGAAACAGTGGACTTAATGATACGACTGACGCGATTGTAGCAAACGATTGTACTTCTCTCTAGATACGCGGAAGATGTACTTGCATGTTTTCCGTACATGGTATTCTTCGTTGTAATAATCGCCACATTTTTTATGACATTATGTACTATCATGGTGGTCATGGTAAGTAACACTTAAAAGTAGACTGTCATGCGTTCAACGAACTGATCGTGTAATTTTTAAACAGGATACACCAATAATGGTGAAAATCATGTACATACTCCTCAGTACATACTATTTCATATACCTTTTCTTGTACGCGTGGCCAGCTGACAATATGAAGGATATGGTAGATCCTTTGCATACAGATATAAAACGAATGAAATAGTATCATCTTAATGTTAATAGTAAGTATATTCACAGAGTATAAGCCTTTCAACCAGCATGTACAATTTAACGTGGTATGAACAAACGATACGAATGCAAAAGGACATGCTGAATGTGTTGGCGTATCAAAAACCAGTGATACTTTCAATCAGATGTGTGATGTCAGAACTCTCCTTACGCTATTATTGCACGGTAAAGAAATCGAACGTCGACCGAAGGTTTTACTGCAATAAGGACCACTGTCCAATAATTCAAATTAAATAAATCGATAAGAACTAAATCGTAAGAAACCAAATTCAAATGACTTTTGTCAAGTGTAGAATAAACTGAAAAATGATAGCCTCGTTCACAATATACAAATTATGAAATTTAGAACATTTCAGTTTTTATCCGGAAATTTTCTAAATTTATGCAATTATTTGCAATAGTATTTTCCATTTCCATGTATCTAAATTATTACGCTTTCCTTGTCTTTGTTTAATTGAAATATCGAAGCTGCCCTTATTGCGAGTACAAGCTCTTCAATCGTCATCAATGGTCAAGGGTAATGAATTGTATAAAGTAACAGATTGATAACTTTTCAGTATCTATCGAATGCCCTCTCCTTCTGCACCACTTTACGCGCCGTGTTAGATCAGATGACAGCATAAATACATGCGTTCAAAAATTACCACAGTTATATAACATATTCTCAGTCAGACTATCGGATTTATGATAAGTAGAAAACTAGATGCATAATAAAAGTTAAATTAATCAACGTAAATGTTCTTCGTTCTCTATTACTTTTTTACCTATGTTTCTGTCCCTTTGAGCATGGCTTTTGTATTTTACGACACAGAATCCACGAGAATATCAGATATTATTTAAAAAACATTTCTGTACCTGGACACGTGTGAGTCTTTCAATTAGCAGCCCATAATAATTATCCCACTTTTTATTAGCAACCGAAATAATGCTTCAAAACGATTTGAACTGACCGAAACAAAATGCAAAGGGAATTCTACTGCTCAAAAGATTGTATTGCTCCAATGAAAACAATATATTTCTGCAAGGTGAGCAACACGCAAAAATAATCGGCATTCTCGAGAAACTGAGTTTCATCCATTTAAGACAAACTCATTTCATCTATTAACTTCATGCATCACGAACTAAATTGCAGAATCTGACACTTAGAAGATCAAAAAAATAACTCAAGGCCTAGTGACGAACGATACTATGCAGCGGAAATTGAAAAAGAATATGTGTTAACAAGAAATCAAGACGTTATCAACTGAATACAATTTTCAGTATTTTTTAAAGAAATATGTATATATATATAGATATATATATCTTGTTTGCTATCGTAACAAGCATATTCAACCTAAGAAATAAAATTTGTCCGCAAAGAGTCAAACACCGGATAATGATACAAAAAACTCAGAAACCATGTATCTTTCCCTTGTATTATTTTTATCCTAAATCAACGAAACGTACGACATGAATAGATAAATAATATTTCAGACATAAAATATTTCTTACTACATAAGGATATGTAGCAAACGTTTCATCGTACACAAGAATGATTACTATTGTCGCCTGTTCCATGCACAAATAATAATTAGTAGGCAGGAACATCAATTTTTCATAATAATATCGAGCCAACCGCAAATTCATATCCTTAACAAAATACGTATTAAAGACAGACTTTATTCTTCTTTCTATCCAAGTGAAACACTTTGTAACTCGTGACAGACTGAAGACGCGCTCCCGGTATACCTTTGAAACTTCAATCCACTTCAAAGAACATTTTGTTACTTGAATATTAATTCTCAATACGT
>WIUT01006539.1:0-13180 GCA_010645135.1 Tetragonula clypearis
ATTAAAAATTCCAATAACATCGATATAAACGCATTTTCACTTCGCATTTACTCCGGGAAAGGATGGGCTCGATGAGGAATAATAAATTTGTTTAGAGTTACGAACGCAACAACGAGCATTTCAAAAGCGGTTAAACACGCGGGAAATATTTACGGGCAAACAAACGAGATAAATTCGCATGACGGCTATGTGTAAACAGAAAGTTAACGAAACACTTTCTGTACGTACGTGGGCGGAAATTTACGTTCGCCGGCGCGAGCCTTCTGATCCTTTATTTTTGGTACGGGCCAGAAATCAAAATACACACCCACTCCGGCAATTAACGGAAAAAAATAAAAACTCACTCTCTCGTGTTTCACCATTAATTGAAGCATTTTCATTTCCGCGAGAGAATTTTTCATTTCGTGCCAGGACACTTGAACGAGCGAATTCAATCGCTGTTCGCAAAAAGAAGAAATCCAATTCAATTTTGCGACTGAAGAAGAAGGTTATGCTCGGAATTTCCTTTTAATCGAAACAAACAACGAGCAGAAGTCAGCTCTGCATTGAGCGTTGCCCGCGTGATTAACCTATTTGCATTTCACGACATATATTGCACGTGTTCGTATTTATTCTAATTGATCGAATTGATGATTTGAATGTTTGCTATTCTCTGTCGATACCAATTGGTTACGGTGAAATATCGGAATACGAGACAGAGTGCATAATATCATATACAGAGCTTATAATCTAATCAGTGTAAATTACTTTGGATTAAAAATAATTTATTCTTCCTTCCCTTTTTTTTTTTTTTTTTTTTTTTTTTTTGATAAAACTATTTAATCAACAGAAACAATTTAATCATTATTCTATATAGTCACTGTAACGTAAGCATTAAAACTATTGAAAATATTAAAATAACATTACCGTTGAAATTATTAGAAATAACAACGAAACTGTTTCAACGGTTGACAGTTTTAATAACAGAGGGATATTTGCACAGAGATACGTGAACCAGTTTTTAATAAGAAACTGGTTTACATTAACTGACGCCTGAGCGTTCCATATATTAAGAAATGTAAAATTTTTAATCGCTGCTCGCCAATTTTAATCGTTTACTGCGCGTTCCGTAATTTACTCGCGGAATATATTTCGCCTCGTTCGCACGAAGTGGGTGAAAAATGGAGGGTGAAAAAAACACGAGCGAGATAAATGGATGAAAGGGCGAATTGTCGTGACGACGCGTGCCTTTTTTACGGTGATAGAAACCGAAAGGAACACATCGAACGGAAATTATCGACGGAAATGGACGTACTGGTTTAGGGGATTATCTATCGTATAACGAAGAAAAAACGCTGACCGTGGCGCCGGCAACTTTCAGAAAATCATGGCTTTCACGACAGGTCGGATGTTTTTTTTTTATGTAGCTTAGTCGACTGAGCGATCCGTGTCGAAGGATATTCAGGGATCAAAACGGATTATATCCGAGAATGGGGGGAGACGGAAGAGCCACGTTTTGTGCCCGTTCGATGAAATTTGCAACGTCAAAGTGCGGATTGATGCAAGGTCGAAATTGGTGGCGCGGGGAAAGCCGATTCCAAATATTTCTTGAACAAAGTTCGCTCACAATAGCGAGCGTTCTGGCCTAAGGGATCATCCTTTGAGGCTGGCGATTCTGATTTTTTAACGACCTTTTTCGGCAAAAGTTCCAGCAAGCTTTTCCCCTTCTTTTTCAGAAAATTCTCGAACGAATGTTCAATGGAACAGAGAAGTTGCCAATGCAAATTTCAAATTCTTTTGTCAAAAATGTGTGCCGTCAAAGTTTGCTTACTGTTATCGATGGCAGATGTTTTAATAATTCGATGGAACATGAAAACAACGTTTCTCTTTCTGAGACTTCCGGAGACGTCCAACGGAATCGGAGAGATTCCGTAGTTTTACGATCTGGAACGTGTCGCCTGTGCATAAAACGGCTGAACTCCGAGCCGCGTCGTTTCATACTTGAGGTATAAAAATTTATTAAAATCAATAAACCAGCATTCTTGTCGTCGCGTCATTCGCACGCGTACATCAATTGCTCGTGTGTGATCATCTTTTTCTTGGCTCCGGAATATAGTGGAAGACCGATCAATTTCTATATTACGCGCAATTACCGTCTTCGTCTTCATCGGTGAGTATCGCGTTCACTTTGAAATCGACGCTTCGTTTTTTTGTAAAATAAAACATAAACTTCCCTCGAGTGCGATCGTTAATTGCGTCTCGGGCGTTATTTCCTGACGAAATAACCACGGAAAGGACAAAAAAAAAAAAAAAAAAAAGAAAGGAAAAAGTAGGCAGGAAGCCGAAAGGGAAAGAAAACTCCAGGCCGGATCAGCCCCGATAAGGCGACCAGATGTAGCTGAATTAAATTTAGCGAGAAGTTTGAAAACTCGCGCCCAAGACAAGCCCCCATGCAACCTCCTAGTTAAATATCTTCGTTAAAAAGTTTTTGCCCGACGTCGTCCGCCGTTCATCCCCCATCCGTTCCCGTTCCCGTTCTCGTTCCCTACCCGCCAGGGGATTACGACGGATTAAAAAAAATTCAATTACTTAACAAGGGGGAGGGGAGGGGAGGGGGCAGAGGGGAGGTGAAAAAGAAAAAAATTGGTACCGCGGAAGTTGAGGGGGGGGGGAGAGGAACAGGTTGCCAACGCGTCCCATATTTCACGCGATAACCTTCCAAAGGTTCCAAAGGGTTCAAAGTGAAACGGAATATCAGGTCGGCCGATCATGCGGGAGACGAGATCTTCATCCGCGCCGGAAGCGAGCATATTTTCCCCTCTCCGCGGAGGGATCGTTCGATGTTCCGCGATTCGTCTTTCCGTGCGTCTGTCCGATCCGGACAACTTTAAAGTACGAACGCTGTTTGGCGGGAGGATCTTGAGCCGAGCTTTTGTTCCACTTTTCCTCCCACTTTTGTTCGCTGTTCCTTGCACGGATCATTTCCTCTGATTTAACGGGTCGAGCTCTATCTTCGTTCGCTCGCTCTCTCTCTCTCTCTTTCTCTCTCTCTCTCTTTCTCTCTCTCTCTCTTTCTCTCTTTCTCTCGGAACGACTGCTCTTTTTCCCCGACTGTCTTATTATTCGTTGCCACGTACTATTCGCACGGTCGAGTTTCAGTCTTGTTGAGAAATGAAAATTCGACTTAATCGCAGTGAACTGCGATGTGATGAGTTCCACTTGATTAACGAGACTGCATTATTCAACGAGATGAGATTCTACTTCGCGGCTCACTTTAAACCGACATTCTGCGATTCTTGATCGTTAAACTGAGATTCTACGATGATCTATCTCGATGATCACTTGATAAAAACTTTTGAGATTTCAACGCTGTTGGCAATCACATTTGCCTAGAACGTTGAAGGTGTTTTCGATGATACCGAAAAACAGGCTCGCAATCGTCTTCACAGAGGATGGAGCCCTTGATATGATAAAGCAGATTTTTCGAAAATTATCCAAAGAACGTCCAAAAGAAATACGGATTGGTCTGTGACTGAGGCTCGGCAATGTTGGATATTCCTGCATTGACATTCGTTATGAAGAAGGATTTACACGTAGGAAGTTTCTACTTTGATTCGATTTTAAGGACGTTGATTAATTTAACTCTTTCGCTGCCACGGGCGACTAAAGTCGCTCGACGTGAAAAGCGGTTGAGAAGATCTGATCGGGTAAAGTGATTGCAGATACGTGATGCAAGAATCACAGAGAATTGAAACGTGGCCGATAAATTGAATTATGAGCGGCAATCCACGATCGGCAGATGAGTGAAACTAATCGCGAAATCACGCATAGAACAGTAGCTATCAAACTGATAATTTCAATAAATAATATTAGAAAGAATATATTTTTTGTACTCCACCTAAAACTTCGATTACGTTAGCATAATAAGTGTCTGTTGTTAAGATTAAGCGTTAGCATAATAATTGTATTCTTTCAAGCTCGTTCGTTTTCCTGCCCTAATTTTCAGTATCTTATCGCATCAAAGATATAAGATACCGTCTTTTCATAAGCTATCTATTTGCATAGATATTACTTCACTATTACTTACCATAATGATTCGAACTGATACAAAAAGGAAATTTGATGAAAAGTCGTCAGAAGAAAATGGTTTTTAAATATTATATTCACGAACGTTTATTTCAATGCTCGATTATAAGCGAAGCTAATTAACAAAGTAGAAATATACTTGTTTCTAGTACAAAACACTTCCTATTAAGAAAAGTAAACTGTACACTTACGGCACAGCGGTCGATTCAGCAAAAAAAATCAAGAAAGAACCTTTGTTTCTTGCGTTAAATTTTTCCGTTTCCCCGTGAAACGAAGCTGCTGTTCGTTAGATTAAACGATTTACCGAGTGTAGTCGAGGAAGCAAAAAAAAAAAAAAAAAAAAAAAAAAGAAAGAAATTGAAAACGAGGTGAAAAAAGGTTTCTTTCGGGAGAGATTTGAAAAAACGTTTCAAAAGCCGCTTGTTACGCGATGAAAAATTAATACGACTCGTAACGAACTTGCGGAATAACGTGTATAAAATTAATAGCGGGTCTGGCCAGTGGCTTTCGACTGCCGGCAGTTTTCTTCTTCGAGAATTCGCCAGCGAGAACGTTACGTCGGTCCCCGGTTGCTTATTTGCATACTTTGTAACAAGAGGGTTTCGCGGGGAATGCAAGTTTGCATGCAAAGTTTCGGATACCGTGCAAAATTCATATCTACGTCATCGATTTCGGTCCTCCTCGTGGTTCGCTCGGCCGTGCGTCCCGTTTCTGCCGGTTCGAAGGAATCATCGAACTGGCTCAGCTTCCGTGTCATCCGTTTGTTAGAAACGCGCTCTCTGAAGAAACAAAAGCCGCGGTACCAAGAGTGCAGTTGATCTGAATTTCCAAGTGACCGTCGACTTTCTCGTCGCTGATTTTACAAGCTTTCTCCGTGTATCGTGCCGTCCCGTTCGATACACCGTTTCGTCGGAAGGAACCTGAAGGAGGGAAGTTCCTGTCGGTAATTTCGAGAATATCCGCCGCTGCAAAGCTCGGTCCTTTATTCACGTTGCTCGCGAATAAATGATCGCCGTGGGATTTCGGTGCCCGCGTTTAATTAGACGTCCCCGCGTAATTATCTCGATGAACGTGTTACTTGCTCATTCCAGACGCGGTTCGAGCGTTGCTCAAAGCAACATTCCGCGCAAATAAATGTAAACCGTGGATTGCGCGTTGCGCAGTTCAGCTCGTCTCAGGGCCGCGGTGTTTGCCTGCGGGAAGGACGTCCTGTCTTCTTGCCGCGGCGAGACAAGCAGAAATGGATTTTTGTAAGTCGCGAAATTATGTTAGTTGTTCAAACGGTCCAGCTGGTTTGCCAGGAAGAAATATTACTTGGCGGGTGCCTTACATAATTCATACAGCAGCGAAATACATAACGTGCCTGACTAATTTAAGTCGAAACCGCTGCCTCTGTTTGTCTCGTGAGAGAGAGAGAGAGAGGGAGAAGTAGAATTACGGAAGAATTCTGAAAAAAAGTGGAATTCAGAGTATAAGGAATATAAACCGCAGAATCTTTATGCATTTTGAAGTTTGTGGAAACGTAATTACAGAACAGAAATTTGTTTCTTCTACTGAATCATACTGTGTTTTAGATATTCCATTTATTTTTGCATGTTGCACGCATTTTTGCATATGTTGTCTAATAAACTCTTCGTTTCTCAATAATTCGCACACAAGAAGAAACAGCAGTTACTTTTTGGCCACCAAACGCGTGCCTACGTTCATTATAATATTATCAGCAATTGTAACGAAAGAAAATCTGAGCCGTTTACAGATGTAAGCACGACGTTCTCTTACAAGCGAGAAGTATTTAAAAATAATGAATTTTTTTTATAGTGAAAAAAACAAGATTCCGTTTTATCCGTAATTATTGTTGAAACACATAGTTTTCACAAACAAATATTCACGAAAATTCATCAACATTTACTATGAAAAATACCGTTTTTTAAATATATCGTTTAAACAAAAAGTTTCTTGCAAAATTCATACGAAAACTGTATCTTCAGTAATGTTCAGTTTGTCAGAGATATTTGGCAAAGTAAATTCCTCAACTTTGAGCATAGTTTTCACACGTTCAATATCGATTTCCGATTTAAAAAAGAAATGCGTGTCAAATGCGTTTTTTTTTTCTCGAAAACTAAATTTATGCCAAATTTCATCAAAATTGGTGATTCCTCATACCTCGATACGTTCCCTTGTAAGTATAAGAGGAAAATCGATAGCCATCCACTGTCTCTTTCGAGACGTTAGCATTCAACAATTTTCTATTCGAAGTTATTATCAAATTACGCGAACCACCCTGTATATCATCACACGGTGGGGAGTTACGACTCATCGTAACAATTCATTTCTACGTTTCCTTCGATCAATGAATTATATCTCTGTCAAGCAGCTATAGAGGAGAGTCGAGTGCAGACAGAGTGGAAACAAACAGTGGTCGATAAATGTACCGGTATCGAAACGTGAAACGAGTTTACAGAGTCACGGCATAGGACGTCATGACACGGGAAAAGACTGCTTTCAAGCAAACCGATGTAAATGCACGTGACGTCTATATCCTTGCGTTCCTGTCGCAGTGCTCTCCTCTTGCCCTGCCATTCGTCCCGGCGTTAGTCCCTCACCCGCTGTGGAATACGCGTCCGCATACGTCTCGCAAGTTCCGCGATGGTAAAAATGCGATTTGTCAGGGCGACAGTGCGGTAAACGTGCAATGAAATCTGAATTCGCGTGTCCCGCGCGGCGAAGGCGCGGCCTCTCGAAAACTCGAGAGGCCGAATAAATTTTCGTTCCCACTCGCGGGGGACAATTTCCGGGACTGGCGCGTGTTCTGCTTATCAGGCTCGGTATTTGTCAAATTGTGATAATTATTCTTTTAACGAAACGAATTGTCGACCGCTGTCACGTACGCCAACACGTGTGACGTTTTCTCTTTTTTTACCAGGCGGTTGTCAACCGAACTGTGGAAGATGATTTCAAGTCGTGAATTCGATTCGTGAGTTGGTATTCGTAACGCGTGCTTCTGTTAAATTAACTGAGCCGAAATTAACTGAGATTTATGGGCGATCTGGTACGTAAATTCGAGCGAGAAAGCTGTAAAAATGTGAAAATTCTTTAATTTGACTAGATGACTTTTATATACTGTAATTACTAATTATCCTACGATTATCAACGATAATAAATATGATCGGTGAAACCTTCGCGAGGCAACCTGAAGGCGAGCAGAAAAACATGCGGCTGTCAAAGTGAAATTAAAAAATCGTCTGCCCGATCGTAATTTACGACGGCGACGAAATCATTCGCGCGGTTCTAATTGAATAAGACGAACAATCGGTGGCGGATAGTTTGGAAGGGACGGAACGGTGTATACAGCCCGGAACATCCGACGGCGATATCCAAGTTAGAAATTCTTCGGACAGCAGGCGGAGGAAACGTTTCACGTCAGTTCCAATATCGCCGCAGGAAGACAATATCCGGCAGGTGAAATTAGAAGAAGCGGAAAGAGGGGAGAAAAGCAAAAGCAAAAGGTCCGGCGGATGAAACGAATTCTATTATTTCTTCTCCGGGTCTGCGCGACGATTCTTAATTGCGTCTCGCGTCCGTCACGATCGGATGAGTTGCGAGGCAACCCGGAGCTGAAGGCGTTCGAGGCTGGAACGCTTCTTTCTCGTTTCTGTCGGTTCGAGCCGCCGGCAAGCTGCGTTGCTGAACCTCTAGCTCTGAGGTTGAAACTCGCCAGCCAGCTGGCACAATTAGGGAAATGAAGACGAAGCCTGTATCGAGAGCGGGGCGGGATCGATGCGGGAAAATTCGAAAGGCCACGCGTGCACCATCAGCACGAGCGTGGTACCTCCTACGTTGCCGTCGAATCACATTTTATCACGGTCCCGATTTGATTATGCAGATGCGAATTTACCGTCCCTAATTCGCCATTATTCGCGACAATCCGCGGACGACGCGACGGCGAGATAGAGCCGCTACGAGTATAATTACATTTCTTTTGTCGTGCGCGCGAGCACGCGAGAAACAGAAAGAGAGTGAGAGAGAGAGAGAGAGCCTTCTTTGCCTGCATTCTCGTCGACCAATTCCGCACGAAATTCACGGTTCAAAGCGGAAGCCCACTCTTATTCCTCACCCTTCTGCACTATTTCTTCCTTTTTTTCTTTTTCTTTTTTTCTTCCTCTTTCTTCCTCCACTTTTCTCGCCGCTGTACGAGGATACACATCGAGCGCGAGATTTAATAGAATTTTACGAGTATACAAAGTTAAGTAGGGTGGAAGTGGAGTTTTATTGATCGGCCGTGAGCGAAGCCCGTTCCCGCGATCGTGTGTTCTTTCTTCGACGTTTCCCGCGATCGTGACCGATTCCATTATACCTTATCGCGCGATTATTTCCCGCGGAGAGTTGTGCCGACTGTTAACGCTCTTCCTCTCGCCGCGTGTATAAAGTGATTCTTTTTTTCTTTCGCTTGTACGGTGTGTTCTCCGTAACGAGGGCGATAAAGTGATTCCAGTTTTGCGGAGATGTAACAATCGGAAAAGTAAAATAAATTCTCACAATTAATTTCGCGATAGATATCTGTCCATAGTCCCAGGAACTTGCGAGAGGAATACAGTGCTCTAATTTCACCGATAAATATCCGTTCCGAAGTACAGTGCGTACACTCGAGATCATTGTTCGGAGATCTCGGTGTCTCGCTTTTCCCGACCTCGACGGAGCACGAAGAGCAATGCTAACATTAAAATGTTTTATCGGTGCTCCAAGGAGGAATGCTCTTTCATCTTCAGGGACGAAGCACCTCCCCCTTTCGCGATCCTTTCACGATCGTCCATCGCGTCAACGCTTTCGCAATTTGCTCTCGATTGTTTGTTCCCTTCAGTTCTGAATCCAATTAATCGTTCGATTTGCAACTGACCGCGCCTTTAACCTTCGAAAGAAACGATAAGAAAAGATATAGACGACACCGATATACTCGATCGAGCTGAATTTCTGAGTAAGCAGCCGGATTTCCTTCGTTCTTTATCCTGATCTTTCTCCGCCGTTGACTTTCCCATAAACCGTTGAATATTTTCTTTATCCTCCCGATCGTTCGAGCCACATTCTCGCATCGATCGAACTTTTTCGGCCTTGATCAGCGTATCTCACCTATCGTATTTTCGATTTTTACCTGGCCAAGGCGGAGAAAATTTAGTCGAACGAGCTCGTTCTCGACTAAAATCCGCCGAGTTACAAGGGGTTGCGGTTGCGGTAAATACGTAGAAACGTAAAGCGAAAAGGGGAGGAAATGAAGCGCATCGCGACGCAAGGCTTCATTTCATTGAAAGCATCCGCTGGATTAAGAATCCAAGCCGGCGAATAAAATCAGTCGAGTCACTCCGAGCGCGATGCACGGATTTTGAGGAAGATGGCCGCGCGCGCGACGCTCGCCTATCCGTCATCGATCGACCGAGGGATGAGGTGCAATGGGTTCCTCGCATCGTCGTTAAATCTTTATTTTATTATTCAGACGATCCTCATCGGCGATATTGCCGCGACACTTTCCACGCGCTCTCGATATCGATATTAGACCATCTGGCTCTTGCATTAAAATTCGCATCGCCGAGAGTGCACTCACTGCATCGAATCCGTTCCATATTTTCGCGTTATCGATAGACAAATCGTAGTCGGATGGCTCGGATGGCTCGGATGGCTCGGATGGCCAACTTACATACCCTTTTGAGAGATGCATCTGTTCCGAGTATCATCGCCAGAACTCGCAATGTCTCTGCATGGATCTCTGCTAGGACTTGTTGTTGTTGTTGTTGTCCCTGATAAGGAGCCGAGCGACCGATTGCTACCGACGACGAACTTCGCCTCAACGCGATAATGGAAATTTGACTGCACGGCTGGCCGAGCATTTGAATTCGAATCGAATGAAATACAAGAGCGAGGACGAACGGGGCAAAATGAAACGGACAACGTTCTATACTGGCTGCGTCGTTCGTACTTGATGGAAATTGCATTCGATGGTATTTTTTTTATTTTTTTCGAGGGACAAATAAAAGATATTATCGTCGATAAACGGCGCGCGATCGAATTGAAACAATTTCGTGGCCTGGTTAGCGGCTCGGCGACCGGCTTGGTCACAATTTCATTTGAAACGAGTTCGTGCAACAATTTATGAAATAACGAATCGTTTCCGCTAATTTGTTGCTTTCATTTGCAAAAGAAGCTAGGGAATGTAACTTTATCTCGGATCCATTTGCAAATAACGTTTCGTTCGAGTTGATTCACTGAGGTAAAGTAACGAATGATCCCGACGAAACGTGAAGTTTATGCAATATAATATTGCGAAGTACTTAACAAATTATTTGAAGGAGCAGAGATGATAAAAGAAATGAGTTGTTTAATTACTCGATAGCCAAGTAATTAAAATCATTTGTTTGCCCAAATGAACCAACGTAGGATTATTTGAAGATAATATCGAGTGAAATGACACGACATGCTATTTAAATAATCGTCTCTCAAATGTTTTATTCAAACACGTGTCTGCTCGCGAAGTGTTTCGCGCTTTTCATATTGTTGGATTGGGCACACGATTGTGTAAGAAATCATTAAAATTTTCTTCGATTTTATCTCCTCGCTCTAAAAACAATAGGACCGATGCATTTTTGTACTTGCATATTTCAGCGAGCAAGTTGTTATCGAGTACTCGGCTATTCTCTGAGTAAATTTAAATTAGACGAGAGAGGATAGTGAGTGCACTTAATAGTGGAAGTTTCGCTGGGAAAAAAACGGAAGCTAAGATTTTTAAATACGTGTAGTTAGGGAAGAATAAATGCAACAAAGTTTAAAAGTTCAAAGTAACGCGCTGATCTTCTTTTAAAAGTTCCCTCAGACTTCACGTATTGCGGCCGGTTTAACAGTCATAATCCGGAGAGTTTACGAGCGATAAGATTAAAAATTACCTGGCTATTAGATATAAAAGCGGTATTAATAAAAAGTTACGCGTGAAGGGGCGTTCGACGCGTTATTTTAAAAATTATTCCTCCAATTTAACCTCGACCGTGTCGTTAAAAAGGAGAACAACGTCGCTACGTCGACGTTGAGTGTCGCTCGCGCTTTTATCAATTAATATCTGTTCTCTCGCTCTGTTCACGCGCGCGATTACTCTCTTTTTCTTTTTTTTTCTTTCTTTTTTTTTTTTTAATATCCAAACGTTTTACCATAACGAACGCGTAAATTTTTTTCTTGCGTTGGTCGTTGCTCCTTTCACCGAATCGGTTATCCTATAATCGCCAGCTCGTTTATGTTGCCCCGCTGCATCGATTATCGAAATCAGCAACGTACTTTGATAGTCTCGTGGTGTATTAATATCGGAATATTTGGACGTATTATCGCTGCTACGACGTACTTATTAATTATCGACGTTGCTCGTGCATATTTTAGAATCGACGCTAGAGGAGTAAATATATCCTATTATATCGCATTATACAATTTCGTTTAATGAATTTCTAGCGGATTTCAACGATGATCGTTGATGAAAAAGTTAACGAGACTTCTCTACTTTTCTCTCTTCTCTCTCCCTCACTCTCTCTCTCTCTCTCTCTCTCTCTCTCTCTTTCGATTAAAAGGCTAAACCTTTACCGTAATTGCCAACTCCTTTTCACCGACGTGCGCGTTGAAACAACTATTTTCAAATATTTTTTTAGACTCCTATTTCCTTCATCAACGTCGCCCTTGTTTCCAATATCCTTGCCCAACATTTTCTTTCCGTCAGCCTCACAAAGTACCTTTGAACCTCCCTTTAAATGACGTGTTTTTACACGGAAAAGCTCGTCGAAGAACACGTTACGGCGTAACTCCCGGTCGTTTCCCCATTCGCTTCAATACGTGCCACGTATCTGAAACACAACCATGTGATCTTCTTGCCTGGTTAATTCGACGCGATGCGCGGGCGAATCAGAGCTCGTTCGTCGGGAGGATACGCGCAACGTGATGTATCTTCTCTCGAAACTTCTCGTCTACGCGCGACGGAAGTTGGCGCGTAAGTTACTGCGCTTCCTCCGGGCAAATAATCATCGAAGAAATGTGCCTCGCTCGGTCGAGTACGCCGTCGAAACAGAACAGAATTCCGAACAATGCCTCGTTTCACAGTTGATAAGAACGTCAAACAGGTTGATAGCTTTATGGATCGTCGTGATGCGTCGCGTTCTGCGTAGACAATGTACACACTGTAGACACAATATCCATTGTTACGTCCGTTTGAAAAGACAGCTCGAGCTTTAGAAGTTTCTGCTAGATACAAACTACGAACGGGATTTAATTTGGCCTCCCCCCCGGCCAAGCCATTGGAACACGACCAACTTGATAACGCGTCGTTAATTTGTTTGCCACTGGTTTCAATTAATCCCGCGCAGAATTTAAACTAATTAAGAATTCTCCTCTGCACTTTGTTTTCGACGGGGTAGTCACGTTGTTTCAGTCCACGAGTTCTCGTGCAAACGTCCAAGTTGAATGAATACATTCGAGACAGATGACACGCACGTTCTACGTTCATTTAATATATCTATGGAACGGTCCATAATATTTCTGATGTTTTTAATATTTTTGATATTTATACGCAGTGTCTGTGTCTACTAATTGAGAAAGATATATTTCTACCTCATTTCTTTCAATCTAATTTATTCCTTGTCAAGGAGAAATGAATTACCTGGAAAATTGAATAAGATAAAATGAATTACCTGGATACGATTGGCTGAATATGTCTTTGAAATGTCATTGAGATCTCAGTGTCCGAAAATCAGGTTTCTTTCTTCCGTTGAGGTATAAATACTCATATTTTCAACTATACAGCAGATCTTACGAAAAAATCTCTTAAACGAACCGAGAAGTATATTCAATGTGAATGAAACAGGCTAATAATAAACTAGAAATTAAACAAAATATGGACTTTGACCCGAGCAATCCGAATGAAATGGCCTTTTGTATAAGATGTCATGTTTTATTTTGTAAATCTGTGATTACATTTTTAATTTTCTCTAATCCAAACTTTCTTCAATCTAAATATCTAAATATATATCTATATCTATATATTTATCTCTCTCTCTCTCTATATATATATATATATACATATTTATATATATATATATATATA
>WIUT01006540.1:0-13177 GCA_010645135.1 Tetragonula clypearis
AATTCTAAATTGTCTAATAAAGATCATAAATTATAAATTTCATCACTGAAATTAAGTTATATCCTCTTTAGAAGATTATACTAAATCAATTGTTTATTAGTAACAATTAAAAAATAATTATCAGTGATAATTTCGTTATTTATCATTTGAATTAGTTAAATCTTCTTTAGGCTGTCTCAACACTGTCAAAAACACACGGAAATCTAAAAAGATATTATAAATTCGTTCACTCTAGTAGGTAGTTCCATCGTTGAATGTTCGAGGACATACATGGAGAACCGTGAAATTTTCAAACGACGCAAATCCAACAGCGCACAGATTATTTCCGAGAGCTATTCTCCGTTCGAGATATATCGTCGAGACGACGATTCGAGATTCTGACTCTGGTCTCGTACTTCCGTTATTATGAACACATCCGACCGGCGGTGGTAACGATGTCGATCTGCGCGAAGATGAGGCCAACAAAGAGGTTTAGGGAAGAATCTTAACACTTTACCGACAAGTAGCCTATTAATCGGCTGACATATCTTAACACTTTACCGACCGGTAGCCTGTTAATCGGCTAACCATTCACCGCTAATACACGGTCGGTAAAGTGTTAACAGTGTACTTCTAAAGAAGATTTAACTAATATAAATAATAAATAATAAAATTACTGTTTAATTATTATTAACAAATAATTGAATTAGTATAACCTTCTAAAGAGGATTTAACTAAGTTAAATAATAAAATTTATATTTCAACGATGAAGTGTATGAATAAAAGCTTAGTATACTCTACAAGTTGTGCTACAAAGTTTCTCTGTTTTTTTTATCTTTAATAGTCTCCGATGGAAATTTCATACGTGAATCGTTAGTAATTCTAGCCGTCTTTAAATTGATTAACAATCGATCGAGTGTTACGGAAATAATAATGCTCCAAAGAATTAGGCTCGCATACTTCTACACGAGCGGAGAAGTATTTACAGAATCTGTGAAAGAATTGGCAATGAATTGTTCAATGACTCGCATAAAATCGGGCGGCCGATTTATTATCGAGAGGTGTCGTTCTTCAGATGAGAGATGTATGAAAACTTTCGAGACTTTCCTCATTCGTTACCTCGTTCTAGTAAATCTGAAGCTCGAGCGTGAGGAATCATTTTCATAACGAAAAGAAAAGAAAAAGAAAAGCGAAACATAGCGATGGAGTGTGCAACATTTTCCCCCAAGTCATCCAATATACACGGTATAAAGTAAATCGATGCTCGTACGTATATAGGCCGCGAAAAGAAGGGGAAAAAAAAAGAAGAGGAAAGAAGAAAAAACAAGATGAAAAGCCAGAGGATTCGATAATACTGGAAATACGTAGATTTATTACGAAGAGATCGTATCGCACGTAGTCGATCGGTTCGCGAACGAAGAAACGCGTAGATTAACGCGACACAATTATATAATAATGATAATCTCTCGGTTACAGTGTAACGTAGTTTAGTTATGTACAATTTAAATTAATGTCCCTTCGTTGTGTCGTGCGCTCCATTTGAAAATAAAATAGATATGTCGTTGAATGTCTGCTAAATGCGTGCAGCTTGAAACGAAAATTGAAATCGATAATGGAGATCGAAAGGAGAGAGAAAATTTTTTTAAAATTAAAACGGGAGAGAAAAACGAAGAATATATATAGTAGTGTATCAAGGGTACCCGTGAGTGATGCCAAATTTTTCTTCAAAATTTAATAATGATTACCATCCAGTGACAATAATTTCACTCGTCACGACATAACCTATAATTAATAACTTATTGCAACGTAACCTATAATTTAACTTGTTACAACATAACCTATATCCTAGTTGAATATATTGACATTTAGCGTGCTTACTGTTAAATTATACAGATTGAAATTGCATTAACTTTTAAATTAAATTAAATTTGTACCAGAGAACGACTTCTTCAATTACTTATGGGTAACCTTTAATATATTGTCAAAAATGTCAAAAATACATATATATAGTTATATATACACTTATACATATATATAGTTATAAATATATATATACACTTATACATATATATATAGTTATAAATATACAATAACAATATGACATATTATAACAATATATATATTGTTATATATATTATGACAATATATATATTGTTATATATATATAACTATATATATATAACAACATATACGCTTTTTTCTGAAGAAAGAAATTTATATATATATATATATATATATATATATACACTTATACTTATATATAGTTATATATATAGTTATATATATACAATAACAATATAACATATATTATAATATATATATTGTTATATATATAACTATATATATATATATATATATATATAACAATATATACGCTTTTTTCTGAAGAAAGAAATTTATATATATATATATAACTTGATTAATGAACATTTCGCCGATTCGATAAAAATTGAAGTTATATTTCTAACACATTTTAATATTTCTAACTGTTGAAATGAAATTTATCTTATTTGAAGTCGATTCGTTCGTTCTAATCATCTATTAATCATCTTCTTAGCAGGATCTACGCTATATAATATTTGTCACACGCGTGTAATATTTATAATACGTAATATATTATTATATACGTTACACGTACATTAACATCTGTTTATATCCTTTAACAGGGACTCGTCGCATAATATTTGCTACACGCGTACAATATTCATCGCGTGTTTATCGCGTGTTGTTTCTAAAATGAAATTCATTTCGAGAAACAGTATTGCGAAATGAAACGTCGTGCACGAGTATATTTAATCAAACGAGGCCAGTGAAAATATATATATTTGAATGTTCGATCATAGCGCGCCGCCATTGGCGCATTATATCTCATTTCATTCAATTATAAAAGTCTTCGGTTCGTACAGAAGCGGAACGAAAAAAGGAGACAAAAGGCGTGTGGTCGTCGCTGGCTGAAATGGGCCCGCGATAGAATTTCAAAAGCGAGCACGAGAAAAAAAAGGACACGCAGTATCGAAAAACATTTCTTCAGTCAATTATCGAATATACTTTCAGAATACGAAAGCTGAACGCGTGTATACGCGTATTGCGTTTTTCATCCGAATGGGAAAAGAAAAAAGAGAGAGAGAGAGATGAAAGGGACGATGACAACATCGAATGGAAAAC
The DNA here is from genome assembly GCA_010645135.1 of Tetragonula clypearis. Classification (NCBI taxonomy): domain Eukaryota; kingdom Metazoa; phylum Arthropoda; class Insecta; order Hymenoptera; family Apidae; genus Tetragonula; species Tetragonula clypearis. The sequence continues at coordinate 3,145 of WIUT01006540.1, forward strand.
ACCTGCGTAAAAATTTAAAACTTTTTTACAGAGCTGTCTGAGAGCTTTTTTTCTTTCTTCGGGTTAAACAGAGGAAATATTTATTTCACATCGGTCATTTCATTTCACTGAAATAAAAATATTTTCGTCGCCATTTCTGACACACGCGTATATTCCGCGACGTGTAATTTCTGTTGTTCGTTCGTTTCTTTCCTTTTCCCTTTTTTTCTTTCAATACTGAAGATACATGCTACACAGCGTCGACCAATTCTACTCACGCATACGTACATTCATTCTACTTACGATTCACGAGTATCAATCGTAAGAGGGAGTATCGAAGCAACAGCCGGGATAAACGCGAGCTTTCGTTTCTAAGAAGAAACGCTGCTTCCAGATTTCCATCTCGAGTGTGTTCGTTCGTCGAGTCGTTGAAATCGTTCTCGAGCTCGATAGGCTCGAGAGCTTCGAGATCGAGAAATAAACACCAAAAAAAAAAAAAAAAAGAAAAAGTGTGTCTGAAAACAAAAAGCTCAAACAAAAGCTCAAAACAATACACCGGCGAGAAAAAGCTCGCGAACGTTGCGGACCATTCGATCCTACCGCGCGCAGGGTCAAACATCGATCGAATACGAGAATGATGAAAACGACGCGGAAATGGACTGACCGAGAAAACGAGAGAGAGAGAGAGAAAAAGAAAAAAGAAAGAGAAAAAATGGCCATTCACGCGAAATAACGCACATAATGCTTTCGTTTGAAATGTAAACAGCCAGACGGTCGCGCGAAGTTGTTGAACATCTCGCATTGAAGTGCGCGAAGATCTACTCTCCGTGTACGAAACACTCGAATTACTCGGAATTTGGTCGATCGAGAAACGCTTCGGAAGCCTCGGCAATTTTAAATACACTGCTGACGAAAATGATGGGATATTGGACACTTTCAGCCGTTTGCATTCTCATCGCACAGAAATGAAATTGTCACGGACAACGATCGATCGAACGTAAGTCACAAGTGCAAAATCATGAACGAGTATCCCGTGATTTTTGCGAACAGTGTGTAATAATTTGAATAGTCGTCGGGGTGTGAATTGTTGGACATGGTGAGGCATCGGTTTCCAGCAACAATCGAGCCAGGTCGGAGTTCGGCCTCCGCCGCGAGGAAGAGAAAGGGTCTACATCTAAATATAACGTTCTGGCAAGGGCTCCCTCGCTTTCTGCCAGTCGCGAGCCTGGATAATATCGATTTTTTTTCCCACCACTGTGCACTCGTTCTTACCGGGCGAGCTCCTCGAACTCTCTGCTTATCGACCGTAGATAGAGAGTGTTCCATCGTGGTATCTCGCCGAGATCACAGACGAGGACCAAGCATCTTACGGTCCGTGACCTGAAATACCGACGTAATAAGGAATCTTACCGACCGTTTTACCTACCGTTTCACCGACGTAGTAAAAGTCTCTCGCAAGTTCTAGTCGAAGTCTTTCATCCAGTTTCTAAGATTAATCGGGAAAATTCAACTTGTTTGAGCGTCGTTGTTCGTGCTTCAATGTTGTTCGTGGTTTCCCGCCATTTGGTTTAATTTGTTACCGGTGCCTGTAAATGCTGCCAACGGGAAATCCGCAAATCACATCATCGGACACCAGTCGATAAGTGAATTTCCATTCTCCGAACGTCCAAATTGAACCATTCCGCGCTGCAAGAATCAACTTTAAAACCGTAAAATCACGTCGTAGTGGCGTTTCTTTTTTACTTTTTAGCCGCGTAACTAAAGCTTAAAAATGTCAACAAACGTACTTGAATTTCGTCATTGTATTATCGTCAAGAATCTGGATAAGTATAATGATATTTACTGACTGTCGCAGTAAACAGTTTAAAGAATCGATGCATCAGGCTGGCAGGTTATTAATATCGAAATAACATAATTATCCCTTCTGTCGAGGTGAAATTGATTATTTTCTAAGTACGAAATGCGAAACTTTTTCCCTCGACATTAGAACTATCCCAAAGTGGTCAAAATGACCAATTTATAATTTTTGTTTTGCAAAACATTTTACAGACGCGGAACAGTGTATATTCAAAGATTTAAATAACTTTTCGTAAAACATATGAATGGAAGTTTGTGTACTCCGATTGTATCATAAAGTTTCTCTATTTCCTTGTCTTCAATAATGTCTCTGATGGAAATGTTATGCTTCACTCTCGGTTTCTACCCCCATTCTTTTGCTCAGTATCCCCTCCACCGCATCATCCCCCCCCCACTTTAGCGTTCATTTAACTGAATCCTCGCTAGAACTAGCCCAAAGTGGTCAAAATGACCAATTCGTAATTTTCGTTGGGCATTTCATAGGCACGGAACAGTGTATTTTCAGAGATTTAAGTTAATTTTTCGCAAGATATATGCTCGTCTACTCCATTGTATCACAAAGTTCACAATTTAATCTTATTTTCTATACTTCACAATTATACTTTACAATCTATACTTTCACAATTCAATCAAAAGTTCAAAATTCACAAAGAAGACAATTTTCTTGTCTTCGACAGCGTCTATGATGGAAGTTTTGTGACTCAATCGTCGTTCAATCGGCTGTTTGGCAAGATTTTCGAGCGCAACGATTTCAACGATTTTTTTCCTTCGCGAGGGAAGAGAGCGTCGGAGAAGGAAATTGAAGCGACCTATTGACAGATGGCGACAGCAGTGGCGGCACGATACGAAAATAACGAGCTCCCTCCCCCCTATCGCCAATTTATACAGCCGCGACTATCGCACGCATGCACCGACGATACACACAATGGCGTGTGCCGTCTTTAGAAATGCCTCCGCCCTTGTAAATCCAGCGTCACAATAGCCCGGTCGTGCTTTACACTGGCGACGATGGAGCAGCGGAGCAACGAAGGGCATGAAAAGGGCCTCTCTCACTGAGAATCCGAGTCATTGAAAATCGCAGCCTGTCGTCGTGAAGGGCGAGGGGGGGAGAGCCGTTTGCTGCTCCCCTTTTGTCGTGGCCAGCCTTTTTTTTTTTCCTCTCCTCCAGTTGGTAGATACAGATCATTGGCCATTATTTCTTCGCGAACGATTCGTTTTTCGCGAGATTAATTCTTTTCGCTGAGATATTCACTCAAGGACCAATTACGCTCGAATGTGTTTTCACCGTGGTTTTTCTAAACCGGTACCCCCTTCCAGGGGGTACCGGCGAAAATAATACTGGCAATGGCGGAAAGCACCAAAAAAAAAAAAAAAAAAAGGAAAAAAGTTAAACAAAAACAAAGTTTTACAAAGAGAGAGAGAGACTCGTGCCTGTTTTTATTCGTTTTGACCTCACTGCTTAGAGGCCTGCTGCTATAAGAAATCGAGATAAATTGTAGAAAGTAAGAGCCTGCGAAAAATGTGTCGACCTACATTTCGAGATTGATCCGAGTCCGTTTGATTATTTGGCTAAAGTTAAAAAAAGAAAGAAAGAAAGAAAGAAAGACTTTCTTGATGGGTAGAAACTTATGAGCGGTGAATGAAAAACCTAATCCCTAAGGGGTACAGGAGAGAAAAGAGGTACCATTGTTTCTACAAGAGAATCGTACGTTTCACTTAATTGCACTAGCTTACACGAATGACAAAGGATCAAGGAGGAAAAACTCCTACTTTTGCTAAAAAAGAATAACTAAGAAAGAATTCAATCCCTCAATCACGTTCGACCAATGTTTCATTGCTGCAAGGGACAAGTCGTTTAGGTTTAGGTCCTTTGAGCAGCTCTCGTTAAACGAAACGAAGTAACGCGGCTGGCTCGCTTGAACTTTCGAAAATTCATGGAACACGTGCGACACTGCCTTATCTGATCTGCTATTCGCGCGAGTTCTATGTGCTTCGTGCCCGGCGGAGGGGAAAAACGCGCGAGGTCGTGCGTCACACGACGTAACACGAGGTTGGAGCACCGAGTGGTGCTCCTCGTCCACCTGAAAGCGGGGAACTTCGCGCACGGATCGAACCACCCACGCCAACGACTTCTTTGTCCGTCCGTCAGTCCTTGCGAAATCGGCCTGAAATTATATTACGTGTTCGCGTTACCTTCCTAACGAGATTCTCAAACGAATGCCATAACAATTATCGAGCTACTAACAATTATCGTCATTTTATCCATCGATCGTTTCCCCGAATCATCGAGTAGAACGAAGGATCTTCTCAACGTCATCACGTTGCGGCTTATTTTATTTATTTATTTATTTAGAAACTGACGACCAATTGATACTTTGTTCGATTGAAGTAATTTAACACTTTACCGACCGGCAGCCTATTAATCCGCTATTATTTACCGCTATCGGTCGGTAAAGTGTTGATATCGTATAATAATATATTCATATATTTTAACACTTTACCGACTTCGGTGGACTGGACTGCCGAAGCGAAAGGGTTAAGCCTCGCTGTTACCGAGGATCCGAGGATGGAACGTTCTTCTTTTTCAGCTGATGATTTCTCTCTCTTATTTGTCTCCTTTTTTTTCCTTTCAATTGTTTCCCCTTTCGTCTCTTTTCATTGAATTTTATCGTGAAAAGCTTCTTCTAATTTCGTTCGAAGAATGAAAAATTTCCTCTCTTTAAATTTCAATTGGCAAAGCGATCTCCGTCGAAGATCGTAGTTATTAAAATTCGTGTTGAATCATTTTTTCTACCCCGTTTTCAGCTCAATTTCTCACGCCGAACGAGATAAAATTGCCGAACTCTGTTTGTAAATTGTATTTAAAAAACGGCGCAGTTTCATTCACAGCTTGAATTTCCCTTAAACGTTTCTGATTAAAATTTCGAGATTCATGCCTGCGCAAAGGGAACACGATTCGGTAAATCAACGTTCCGAGCTAGTTTCCATCCGATCCTCTTGGCTCCCCTCATCTTACATTCCATCGTGGAAAATTCTTTTCGCCGCTCCTGTGCACACCACAACTAATTGCAAAGAAGTCCTTCACGGAGCCGAGCTGGTGAAAAAGTTTACGTTCACTTAGCACGATTAATCCATTATTTCGTATTATCCGAAACGTCGCTTTTAATCCGTCACCCGCAAGATGCCCGCCGACTTAACAAATTGAGTTTCCTCTGAGCTGGAGAGAGATAGAAAGAGTAGCAAGTGTGAGAGCGTATAGCTCTGGAGAGTATTATAGCGAGTAGCAAGTTATGAGAGATAGAGAGAGTAGCAAGTGTGAGAGCGTATAGCTCTAGAGAGTATTATAGCGAGTAGCAAGTCGTGAGAGATAGAGAGAGTAACATGTGTGAGAGCGTTGTGAGAGATAAAGAGAGATAGAGAGAGCAGCAAGTCTGAGAGCGTATAGCTCTAGAGAGTATTATAGCGAGTAACAAGTCGTGAGAGATAGGGAGAGGGAGTGGCAAGTGTGAGAGTGTATAGCTCTACAGACTATTACAGCGAGTAGCAAGTTGTGAGAGGCTAATAAGAAATTAATATCTTTCGTCATCGGCTTTTTTTATTGCAACTTTTCAGTATCTGTCGATTCCTAAATTAAGACTAACTTCATTTACATTCATTTCAAACCAAATATGTTAAAACCCTATATTGTATTATTTTTTCCTACATTTATTTATTCAAAAACAGAAATAAACTGCGACGTTCGAGACGTCGACAAATTGTCCATTATTCAATATGAAAAACGTTGCTAAACGTTACCGATCTCTTCCGGGAACATTCTAATCCAAACACGATAGATAATTTCATCTCAGCAAACAATATAAACTGAACACAGCAACGATCAGTTTCCACGAAATTATGTATAGAACGAACTGAATAAAGTAGAACAAAATTCCATTTCTATCCCTTCTCTATAAATAAACGAGTAAATAAAGGCGAGAAAAATATGCACGTTCAGTCTGCGACTCGCAGTTCTCCAAAGAAAATGTCAAAGGAAATTCAGAACGAGACCTGCCTCGCGGAGGCGAGAGACGCGTTTCAACGTCTCTAGCCGGGAAATATCGTCAAACATCGTCTAAAAAAGAAAAAGAAGAAGGGGGGAAAAAGGAGAGAAAAAGTAGAGAGCGAAAAAAACCGCACTAATTAAAAGATTCTCACGTCGAGTCGAGCTGCGCTGCACGATGTCCCTTCAAAAGAGCGACGCGTTTTCACACAGTCTTTTCCACGGTCTGGGGCAGGGGGGGAGGAGTTTCACGCGAGACTCCCCAAACGAAGTTCGGTGAAAAGAGGCAGAGAAAGAGAGAAAGAGAGAAAGAGAGAGAGAGAGAGAGAGAGAGGAAAAGAATGACGGTGCACTGGCGCTTCACGACGATCAAATTATTGATAATTAACCGGTAATCTCGGTTCTTAGGCGTGACGGGAATTATCGATGGGCTCGGTCGCGTGTGGAGAACGAGCTTCGATTAATCGACGCTATGGATTTCCATTGTAGCGGGGAAACTTCGTCCATGGGACACGGTCGAGTGGCTGTTGGCATTTTTTTGTCGGATTTTTTTCTCGCGCGAGTTTTGTTTCACGAGGTATCGAGTTTTCGAGAGTTCCTGTCGCGTGGATTGATACTCGATAGTCTTTCTCTCTCTCTCTCCCTCTCTCTCTCTCTCTCTCTTTTTTTTTAATTAAACGCGATCGCGAGCGAACAGTGGGCGAAATAGTTGCGACTTGGAAATTGGAACGTCGCTTAAAATGATTCGGGTACTTGCAACTAGATGACATAATAATAATAATACTTTAATAACGAGGAATTTTTATAATACTACTGCAGCTTTGTAAACACCTCGTTCGAAGATTTTGATTTTGAAATTTCGAAGAGAAGCTCAACGAAATCATGAGGCTACGCACAGCCTCGGTGGTAAGCGGATCATGAATATGTTTACCCACACGTGTATGGGGGAACTTAAGCGTGCAAATTGTTCACACATAATGTACATAATATGCAAGAATATACGGGCTACGCGTAACAAAATATGCAAATATTCGAAATGAAACTTTCTTAATAACATCTAGATGTTAATCATATTTCCATTCAAATTCCATCCTTTTAGTCGACAAAAATATAAATTTGCACGTACGTCTCCAGTTTAGTGATGGTAACACACTGTCATTTGACCTGTTACGAAACAAACCTTTTTTTCTTTTTTTTTTTTTTTTGAGAGAGAAATACAGATTTTCAATTTATTTTAAGCAAAATAACGCGCAGCATAACTTTTAATAATAAAAAAACAATCGCGTATTTTCATTCTCATATTTAACATAAACAGGAAATGATAGGAGCCTCGTTTAGTTAATTTCTTGCGGAGAACGCGCGTGTTAAGTATTCCCCATTTTCTCTCACAAGCTACGAAGCGAGCAGAAGAATAAAAGCAGAAGATAAACGATGGTTGCATAAAATTGATCGGTTATTCAATTTTCGAAACAGTTCTCGATAGTTTTGAGTGAAAGCTGCTTCAACAGAACGTTTCCAACAGCTTCAGAGGCAAAGATTCAGAGGCTCTCGGTTACTTTGAGGCCGCGATCACGATCCACGAACAAAAGACCGACGACTGACAAAGCATCGTATCCGAACCCCCGTAATGGGGTTACCAGCCCCGAGTGAATATTTCCTGTTTCTTTGCCAAGGGGGACGATCATCCGTAACTTTTCACTCGCCGCGGAGCGCGGAGAAAATCTCCTCGACGTAATGGCGAATCCTCGCAGATTTTCCATCTTAGCAATCTCATTGTCATCCGCCATTAATAAACGTTTAATAAACGTTTCGCGATGTGTCTCTCTGATTTTTCAACAAACTGCCGACGAGCTGAAGCGTACAATTTCCATCGGAGACGTTCGAGTAAAGAAAAAAAAAAAAAAGAAAAGAAAGAAAGATAAACTTTATACTACGATACAAGATTTTATTTAATTTTATTAATGTTTTACGAAAATTATTATCATTTAGATTCCTGAAAACGTTACATCTCGTTTTTACAAAATTTGTACGAAATTTCTAACGAAAATGATGAATTGGTCACTTGCAGAGAGAAAACAGCAGATGATGTATCATTTTGCTTTCAATCTCGTTGCTTTAAAATGGAACGTTCTAAGAGGAAAATCTCAACTCTCACGTCCGAGATTTTTTACATTTCCCTCTCGGAAACTCGCGTTAAATTTGTTAACGATAAAAGTAAAAAAAAAGAATGATCTAAAAATCGAAAACGAAATATTGGAAGAATTTGCAAATTTTCAGACAGAGACGGCAATTAATCGTTGAAAGCCAAGAAAAGCTAGAGAAAAGAAATTTTATTCGAATGTAAAAATATCACGATGGCGTGGACCAGTCAAAAAATCGAAAAGGGAACATTCTTTCTCGATCTTCGATCGGTTTATAAATAAAAATGAAGCAAAACGACCTAAATTCCGCCTCTTCGTACGAAAATTCACGCTAACACGTTGAATGAAAAAAGATTCCAAATTTCATGGAACAATTCATCTCGATTATAACCATTCATTGATAAATCCAAACGACCTAGAATTTAGCATTAACAGGTTCGCGTGCAAGACGCTTTTCAACAAAAAAAAAAAGAAAAAAAGAAGCAGAATTTTATGGGACGTTGATTCTCAAGCTTGCTCGTCGATAACGAAACGAAAGAGAATAGAAGAGTCAGCAAAATTGAAAATTCCACTGAAGTATTAAAATGTACTTCGACACTTTCATTCGACCAAAAGGATCTTTCTCTCTCTCTCTCTCTCTCTCTCTCTCTCTCCGTTCACCTTGTTCAATAAAGTCGGACAATCAAAATTTTAACAACAGAAAATTCAATGGAATTCCCGATACCGAAGTTCATATAAACGTCCCTTTGATAGCTCTCGCGAACAGAAAAATCCATAATTTCACGATATGGCCTTTGTCGATCCTGTCTGTCATAACAGAATCAGACAATCGAAAATTCATCTGAATTTCCATTAAATCCTCCTTTGAGATCCTTTCGCGTAGCGAGAAAAAAGCGCGAACTTTTGCGAAACAATTCTCCCCGATCCGGTTCGTCGTCGATAGAAATTAAACGATCAAAATTTGCACGTGTTGAAACAAATGTCCCTCGCGCAAGATCAACGAAGATCATAGATATCCATAAGTTGTGCCTCGGTGTTACGCGATATTCTCACCTGTTTTCTCCTTTAACTTTAAATAAATCCAGTTGGTAAAAAATTCAAGATTCGAAAAATTTATCTAAATTTGGATCTCACGGCGTTTTTTCTCCAAATTTAGAAATATTCATTTAGAAATATTTAGAAATAACAGCCGCCGTTTGAATCGTTAAAATAACCAAAAATTCGCTTAAACTTTCACGCGAGGTTTTTTCTCAAATTAATATAATATTCTTATTTTCCCCTAAAATCCTCAAACAGCTCGCTTAATGATATTTGCCTAATAAATGAGAATATGTCTCGAACAATGTCCTAAACAGAGAATATTCGCCTAAACTTCATTTTAAGGGGCAATTCTCTCTTACTTACTCGTCGATCGACTCGTCTTCGACGAAATACAAATCTGATTCGGCTAGCCACAATGCTCGTCGAAAACGTTATCGATTCGCAGGCTAATTGGTAATTCCAACGCACGAACGTCCATAATCTGGCTTACGCGCGTGCATCGTCTCCGGTTGGATGGAACTTCTTGGCAAAGAAAGATCGACTAATTCGTTTAACACGGAAGAACCGGGAAGAACGCGATGAAAAATTCAATCCCGACGGGGTTGCAGATCCCAATTCGGCTCGCGAAGCAGAAGAGAAAGTTTTAAGCAGGATCTCGGACTTCCGCGATGTTTCCTCGGTCTGTCGACACTCCGTTCTAAAAAGGCGCCAACATGCGAACTGTCTTCGGAGAATCTTCCGAGAAGAAGATTTTCGACTTCCCCTCGACGAAGGGGAAGGCGAAGTGAATTCCACGCGAAGTCTCTTCGCAAATGTAACGAGCGATAGACCAAATTTTGGTTATTTTCTTACTTCGTAATTTTCTGAAGAGATCGCGTGGCAACAGTTAACACTATTACCCTACCACGACCGGTCAAATGACCGTTTTTAAAATTTCGATTAGAATTTCCTACGTACAACGTAATTAAATCGACTT
>WIUT01006541.1:0-13176 GCA_010645135.1 Tetragonula clypearis
TATATATATATTAAAATGCGCTTAATACATATACGATAAAGAATATTTTCATTTCTTTTTTTTCAATTTGTTAATGGCCGCTCGTCGACATTCACACAATGTCGTTTATGTTTCTTTTACACTTTTCTCTGCCGAGGCCATCATTCTCGAGAACTCGGAGCTCGGATCGGACAGAAGCGTGGACGGTGCTTCGAATTCGATTATCTGACCGTTCTTCATAACGATAACGCGATCAGACGAGATGACAGTTTTCAAACGATGAGCTATGGTCAATACGGTGGAATTGGAGAACTCGTTTTTTATGGTGTTCTGTACAGCGATTTCAGTTTCCGGATCAACGGCAGCAGTCGCCTCGTCCAGTATCAGTACCTGAAATTAAATTGTGTAAATTCATTCAACCTATATACGTATAATATTAGTTAAGCACGGGGGACTTTCTTCACGACGACTTTACTTTAGCGTTGCGCAAAAGTGCTCTCGATAAGCATAGTAATTGTCGCTCGCCAACGCTCAGGTTGTTCCCTCCAACCTCGACGGGGGCATCCAATTGTCCTGGTACAGTTTGAACTTTCTCTTTCAACTGAGTCTTCTCCAAAACGCTCCAAATCTCGGGATCACTGAATTGCTTAAAAGGATCCAAATTTGATCTACCAATTACAATTACAGATATTAATAGATACTATTTAGATCCGGCGTTTCTGCTTGATTTATTAAACGCTACTTACCGCAGCGTTCCACTGAATAATACAGGATCCTGAGGGATTATAGACAGCTTACTCCTTAGTAATTCTAACTTTACTTTCGCTACGTCTACACCGTCGATCTTGATCATTCCATCGGATATCTCAACTAGTCGAAACAGAGCAACGATGAGCGAACTCTTCCCAGCCCCTGTTCTCCCCACAATGCCTGAAATTCATCGTGTCACCGGGGGGGGAAAAGAAGAAAAGACAATCGTACGAATGATAATTAATCAATGAAAATTAATTGTTATTACCTATGTGTTCGCCAGATTCAATAACAAATGAAACGTTATCTAATGCAGCTGGCAGCTCTTTTCTATACTTCAGCTCGACCTTATGGAATTCTAATTTCCCATCGGTAGGCCACTGATCCGGAGGATGATCTGCACGATCCTCCGGATCAGAACTTCCTTCTTTCTGCAACGTCTGCAAGGTGACGTACGTATCATTAACTGTATAACTTCCCTTTTCAATCGCTGTGTTGCAACTAACAACTATACAGTTTTTTTTTTTTTTTTCACTTACTTTCAAATAATAGCTTATCCTTTCGACACTTATAAAACGAGTTTCTGTTTCTGCCATTAATCTCACTGTATACTGAAAAACACCAGTCATTTGCATGGCGTATGCCATTGCCAAACCGGCAAGAGCCGGCGATATTTGATTTCTAAGCGCGATGACGAGAAACGCGGTAATGGAAGAAGATGCAATCGCCAGAATATCGAGCCTCACGGCAGACCATCTCATTATGCACTGGCACAGATAAAGGCATAAATTGTTTAAATCTAGCAACTCTTCAAATCTAAAATATAACAAGTTATTATTATGTCTTCTTCTTTTTTCTTTCTTTCTTTCTTTCGCGTCGTTTTACTCGTGCCTGATTTTGAAAAGCGTACTTGTTCACAAATGCTCTCTCCTTTTGGAATGCATGAATGGTATTTAAACCGTGAATGGTGGTCGTGATGAAGCTCAAAACAGGAGATCGCGAGGTACTCTCCAGTCGCTTGAAGTCTCTCATTGCTACTCTAAAGAATTTGTTGCTTTGCTACATATTATTACACAACTGATAAACGTTATGAACTCTTACTTAAAATATTAATCTCACCTGAAGATTTTGCTGATGTAAAAGAAGATAATTGCAAGAACGATCAATCCTAAGCAAAACCAGGGCACTATTGCGCATATAAATATAATTGCAAAGCTGCAGGTAATAATATTCTGCACCATGTTCTCTACAGAAATTGGTATGTAATTGTCCACTGCAAAGATACATGCAATTTACTTGACAGTTTCAAATATATTTAAGCGCTGTTACCTTCGTCGATATCTCGGCTGAATATATTTTGCATCCTTCCAATAGGAGTAGTTTCGAAAAATGTCACCGTCGATTTGATCATTTTTTTGAAAACCCTGTTGTGCAATGTCGTGGAAGCATTTATCGTAGCGTACATAATAGCCGAGCCACGCAGCAAACTTGTGAACAAAATAATCCCAACGCAACTGATATAAATGTTTTGATAATACAAATAGTTTGGATTGTCGTTCAAGTTGTCCGATATTATGGTTTCATTCTTACTGACATCGGTGATATTCTTGAAACGAAAAAAGATCAATGCGAATTGAAAATAACTTTGGCTCGGAGTGACTTTGAACTTTAAAAGAGAAAAAAAATATTTACTCCACCGCCAGCTTTAATCCACATGGCTAACCACCAAGAGCTAAATGCTGAACTTCCAACGTTTAAGAAAAGCGTTAAGAATACTAAAACAGCTACAAAATAACCACCGGCGGATTTTACATACGTGTGATACGTGTACGATTCCACGGTACCAGTGCCCATCTTTTCTGGTGTAGTCAGGATTGTTCCTAAACGATGGATATGAACGTAACATTTTCATATCGGCGATATAAGTAAATTTTACTACGCACCTCCTCCGTGTATTTCTTTTGATACAGCAATATTTTCATCATTGTCTCCAGAACAATGAGAATTAGATGCTATTTGCCTCTTTGAATCAGTACTAGAATCTCTGCTGTTTGCTTCAGTCGGTACTGAGAGCCTGCTAGTTCAATTGGAAATGATCATTAAAATGGTAAAAATCGTGAATTTTAAACATTATTTGTAAAATACGTACTCTTCTGTATCATTCCTCGTTTTCAGTAACGCACTGTTCACCATTGTGGCGTATTCTCTGTTTAATTGCATCAATTCGTTATGCGTACCTTGTTCTACAATCCTACCTTTATGCATCACATAGATCTGATTACAGTGTTTTAGAAACTGCAATTAGCCGAGCATAATGTTATTTGTAATTGAGTATCAATGTGCGTATTAATTGAGTTTAATAACAATTTATTTTAAACATACTTGAACGTGATGCGTTACGAACAAGACACATTTGTCCTTAAGCGCTCCGAGGATTAAATTTTTAAAAATGTAAGACCCCACATGCGCGTCCACCGCGCTTAATGGATCGTCCAAGAAATATATATCTCTTTAAGAAAAAAAAAACAGAAAACGAATGTGTTTTTTTTTTCAATATGATGTAACAATAAATCAAGAAATTTTAATACAATAAAAACAATACCGATTAGCATAGAGTGCTCTAGCAAGAGCAACCCTTTGTTTTTGTCCTCCTGATAGATTTACACCCCTTTCTCCAATCTCAGTTTCATCTCCACCCGGCAATATATTTAAGTCTTCTTTTAAGCTGCATAACGTTAATGCTTGATAATATCGTTTAGCGTCAAACTGATTTCCAAACAATATATTTTCCTTAAAAGTAGCATTGACAATCCATGCCTGCTGGCTGACATAAGCGCAAGATCCTTCTCTCAAAATATGGCCATTTGTCATTTTCAGCTGCCCTAAGGCAGCAAGTAAAAGACTAGATTTCCCACTTCCTACGTGTCCACAAATTCCTATTAGTCCGCCTTTTGAGGCTCCAAACTTAATGTCAGAGAGTACTTCTACGTATTGTGTTTCTTGGACAGGGTCATTGAGTTTTTCTAGTTCAACTTTATTCTTCAAATACGATGTAATTTTTCTGGAAAAATATGTAGAAACATCAGAACGATAGTAAAGAATGGAAAATAAGAAAAAAAAATACTCACTTTTTTTCTTTAGCATTTGTTAATTTTCTAGTGTGCAAAGTAGACTTTTCGTAAACAAATGTACCATTAGCAATGGCTACAACTTGCGATTTTACAATTGGTTTTGATATATGGCATGTGTGCTCTTCTAGAAGCAATACACTCTACACAAATTATTATTACTATTTACTAAAAGTGAACGTCAGAATATTTAAACATAAATGTAATTTCAGGCAATCAAATAATTATGAAAACGTGAATGCTTGCTGCCTTAGGGCAGCTGAAAATGACAAATTATGAAACGTAATGAAATAATCAATTCTAACAACAGAACAATATTCACAAAAGCAACCGTTACATTTCTAATACCTTAAATTGCATGCGATAATTATAGAAAAAAAAAAAAAAAAAAAAACTTAAAAGTGCATGGAAATTAAAATTTAAACATGCAATATGAAAGCTACTACAATATTTATATATTTAAATGCACCTAAAAGCCATTAAGCAAATATATCATGTTACATTACAAAGCATACATATTATATTATATCACAAAGCATTGTGCATTACTATAATTAAAATAAAAGCAAAATTATAATTTCCGTACAATGTTATTTGCAAACTGATCAATTCTATGTTTCTATTAACATAATTAGTAATTATTATTAATTTTAAAAAATGCAAAAGTAAACACCTGCAATCTCTTGAGTGTTATGTTTGACTCAATAATATTAACTAATGCCACTTGAAGGAACATAAATGAAGAGCGAAATTGAGAATTGAGTAATGTTACAAAGGGAAACACCTGGAAAAGTAATGGAATTATAACTTAAACTTAGTAATACCGCGAACTTATGTTTTGTTAAGCTATCACTTCAAACATTTGCATTTCAATAACCTTGTTTTATTTTTTCAATATTTATAATACCACCGTAATATTACCAAGGAGGAGTAAAAGAAAAAGCAATTATTTTACGTATATTTACATGATAGGCAGCACTTTCCCCTTTAGGCCTGCAAGCATTTAGCCGTTTGTACCACTAACGTTGAAACATTCGATTATTAATGAAACAATTTCCATGTATGTTATATCATAATTTTCTGTTCACTTCCGTTTTTTAACAGTTCAAAAGAAAAATTTGTTAAATATAACATACACGAGAACTTGTTTATTAATATTAAGTACGAAATACCCATTCATCGAACATAAATAACAGGAATTTGTAATTAAGTAGCTTGAATTTTAGGAAACCTTGATTCTTCTAAGAGCAATATGAGCGTCGATAAAATATCGTGTAGAATCCTTAAGGGAAGCGAGTGCCATTCTCAGCATATTTCCAAAAAATGTTGTAATTGGGAAAGCCTGTAATACATACTCCATTAAGTGCAACACTTGTTGTCACGATTGTAAGTATTCTGCGTAGAATAAACTGTTGGCCATTCAAGTATCATGGTCTTTAAACTATACCGATTTACATATAATCTCTTTGGAATTACTTATTCTAATATTCCTCCAAAAAAAAATCAAAATAGGTAGCTGCTAAATGTTTTTCTTTTTTTTTTTTTTTTTTTTTGAATTCACAGATTAATTTATACCTGAGCGGCAGTTAAATTACTGCCTGAAGATAAATGAGCTAAAAATGTAATGATTGCAGATATCACAGGTATAGCTGGAGTTAAAGAAATAGCAAGACTTTGGAAATATACAGTTTTGTGTAACCAGTATTTCTCTTTTCTTCGTATATCTAAAAATTAATTAAAATATATTTAAGAATATATTAAAACTATATTATAATATTTATTACAGTTACTATATAGTTATTATAATACTTCATCAACAAGAGAAAAAAATAATCATACCAAGGAGTTTATTGCTAAAATATTTTTCCCACGAATACATCTTAATTAATTTAACACATTCTAAAATTTCATTCATCAATTTCACTCGTACGTCTGTAATAACAACCGTCTTAGCACGAAAATGTCCGACTAAACGGGATATAAGATACTGTTGACAAAATAACGTTACGTGACAAAATTTTGAATGTATAAAAAATAATTTCTTATGATCTATATGTAAAAAAAAGTCGCTCACCTGACAAGGATAAAATACTAGAAATGTAAGTATTCCACAAAGTGCAAATGGGCTAAATACCCACAATATATAAATTATACCACAGGTAATAATTATCGGACCACTAAATATCATAGGTCCGTAAACGACTACGTCAAAAAGTCTTTGACTGTCATTAGTAAATAAATTAGTTATCTAAAATTGTGAAGATTAATATCAAGTTAAACTCAATACGACAATACAATACATTTAAAACCTTACTTCTCCTGTGTTTTTATTCCCGAGATTATTCAGTCTAATGATCTTTTCATATAACAAAGTCGTACATGCAGATTTTAATCTTAATGCTGTTCTAATATTAGTATTCCATGTCCAGTTAAAAAATATTACCCGTAAAAAATCACAGCATATCAATAACAGTGCCCATTTTATGCCAGTCCAAGTATCTTCCTCTGGCGATTGAACGTGTTCTAACACTTTCTTCATCAATATCATCTAATATAAAAATATAAGAGCCTATAGTATTGCATATGAAATTTGCATTTCACGAAAACCAACAGACGTACAGAACTAATAAATCCGCAAATTGTAGAGCAGATCAATAAAAATCCAGCTATACATATCCTTGTTCTCACAAACCTCCAACATACATTTGGCAACGATGCTAAATATGGACCATGTTTGCCTATCTCTTCTTGCC
The DNA here is from genome assembly GCA_010645135.1 of Tetragonula clypearis. Classification (NCBI taxonomy): domain Eukaryota; kingdom Metazoa; phylum Arthropoda; class Insecta; order Hymenoptera; family Apidae; genus Tetragonula; species Tetragonula clypearis. The sequence continues at coordinate 6,611 of WIUT01006541.1, forward strand.
AAAGTATTTCTAATCTAAACATGAAAAAATTCAACTTAAATACAGCAGGGGAAAAAGGAAGATAGATTTACAACATGATGGTGTTACCTATGTGCATTATATTTGGAAGTTTCATAAGTCGAAATACGTGGTAGATTTGTAATGTCAATATTGTTTTTATACGCCTTCCATATATATGGTGATATCCATGTATAAAAAATATATGAAAATAATCCAGCACTGTCTGCTGGCATGCTTTCCTTGTTTCTAAAATATATGCGATGAACGTCAAAAAATAATTTTCCATCGCACCGACGTATATCTACTTCTATACATACTGATTTTCATGACGTACTGGTATAAGATTCCTCAGAGCTGGGTTATACCGGCTCATATTAGTTCTTTTAACATATTCCACAGGCACCGTTGGCGAACGTGAATATCTACTAGGAAGTAAAAAACGTTGTCCTTCGCTAGCATCACTGTATCTAGAAAAAATGTAAAAATTAGTTCTTTTACCTTGACTTAAACAGAACTATATTCCTTTTACCTTTCGCTATTTGTATATAGAGCTTCGTTGTCCTCGCTTTGACCACTAGGAATATCCGTTTTATTTTCCATAATACCCCCTCGACACTGTTAACATTAACTAAACTCGAACGGACTTAAACTACATATACATGGATACCAGAAAAACACACAAATGGCAAAAGTAAAATTATAACTGGGGCGAATGTAAAGAAAAAATGCAACAGATATGAAATATAATCTACTGAACTAATTTCTCCAATTTCTCCAATTCACTTAATAACTGACAACAATTGGCTAAAATCAGTCTCGACAGCCTGGAAAATTATCAGAGAGGAAATAGTTTTAACGAGAAGAACATTATCACTATCTAGCTACTTGCGTACAGCCATGCTATCTTTTATTAATTCTTTTTCAAGATAAAGATTTCGTGCTTGTTATTTTTGGCAACAAGAGAAAAAGAAGGGGGAACAAATTCAGTGTGAGGCACGTTCGGACACTCAAAGTAAATACCAGTGATGTTAGAAAGCTGATAAAAAAAAGTCTAATCTTGCCTGATCAATGACAAGTAGTAAAACTGAACAAACATGTGATTTCAAATTTGTGCGTGAAAAGTTGTGCCCTCTGTGATTTGACAGTTCGTACACACATGTGACGTAAATCTTATTTAACCTGATTTTTATCCCCCTCCCGAGTTTTCGTCGGATCAACGAATGTAAATGCATATGTAAGGAAATACTTACTTATGAGTCACACACGCATATCAGAACGATAGTAACGGAGTATAATTGTTTTTTTTTTTTTTTTTTTTCGACGATAAACAACGATCTCGTAGTATTGAATTAAAAAAAAGGAAAAAATTAAGTTAAATTGAGAATTTTAAAAATTTCATGTTTCTTGCAAAGACTTGACACACTTGTATCTTCTTTGTTTAATTTTATGAAAAAAAAAAAAAAGAAAAAGTGTATCAAATTTATCGAATTTTATGTATCTTATCTTACAAAATCTAATGTCGTCGCCGACTCCGGTTATACTACTTGAGATAACAATTATCTTTGTTTATGAACCTGTTAATTTTGATACGATCCGTCACACTGTCGCTTCCCTATTCTCCAACCCGGACATGGTATCAATGGATTCCAATTACTTGATATGGTGAGGCATGCCTCACAAGATATTCCTTTGTTCGATCCTCATTTATATTCATTTCAGTTACAACACTGAAACGATTCGTTCATCGTCATTGAATCACAATTGAGAGCGATACTTATAAAAAAAATAAATAAGAATTTTACAGCAAAGCAGTCTATGAAAGTTGTAGGACACTTGACTGTAACATAAAGAAAAATTACTTTCAATCGAGTGAAGAAAACGGAATAATTAATGACTCGATCGGCAGAACGCAATGTGAATGAAGACCTTCAATTATGAAGATAATATTTATTGTTATGCTTTACAAAACATAGGTCACATCAAACATACATCATTCCTATTAACTTCATGCATAAGATAAGTTTATAAGGATACATATTATTATTATCATTAATATTATTTGAATGTAAACTTTTTTTACGTACAAAATATAAAGTCCTAAACAAATACAAGCATTCTTGTTTTCTTTGCCACATTCGTTTTCACGATAAAAGATAAGGAGTATTTTATCTCTTTTTCCCTTACATACATACACACGCACACACACACACACACACACAATGAAATGTTACACGTACTTTTTTTAAATTCTTTTTTTCTTCTTTTTTCATATCAATGTCTTTCGCGAGAACCTGTAGAGCTACACACACGCTACAAGTAAAATTGACTGAAACTGACCGATGCGATGTTTTATAAATGCCAAAAGTGGAATAGAGCCCAGGATTTAGTACACACTGAATTATTTAACATACTCTTTCATTTCTTTTTTCCACAATACTAATATGCATCGTTAAACGTGAGTTCGTAGTTCGAAACATTTCGCGTATTACTTAGAATAGTAATATTTGATAGAGTACATAAACTATGCAAATGTAACTGTGAATTATTATAGTTAAATATATTACAATATGAATCGTAATTGTTAGATCGTAACTGTGTTTGTGTTTTGATATAAATTAGCTATATCCTTATGCGATTTTCAAACGTTTGATAATGACCGGATATCGAAGCTGTTATATAATTTATAAATATGCTTATCCTCTAATATTAGAATTTGGAACACTTTTGTGAGGTCTTAATGAAATGGCAGATGTACAATGAATGCATCATGATGATAAAGAAAAAAAAAAAAAAAAGGAAGAAAAAAGAGAGAAAAAATTTTGTGTGACTTAGATTTTTACGATTGAACGGAATTATTATACTGAAAAATATAATTTGTTTTTTATGATTATTACGAATAAACATTTGTATTGTATCCAATAATTCGATGAAACGATTTATAATAATTCTTATCTTATTTAATAAGATAATAAATGAAGATGAAATAGAGTCGTAATAAATTCCGATTCATTAAATTCATCCCTTAAAAAAAAAAGATATTAAACTAATCAATATTCATCGATGTTACTTTAGTTATTAAACAAACTTTATGTTCTGTTTAATAGTTCTACGAAACAGTGAAACACTAATCAACTTTCAACTGAACGTAATACGGAAATGAAATTTCACTGTAATACAATTGTAATTCAGTATGTTAAATCTTTGATTTATGTAATATTTTATCGTCGATAGCGTAAGAAACGCGACATCCGACCTCAAAAACTATTATAATTACTTCCTCCTAGTTGAGAACTGAAGCCTCTGTTTGGGGAATATCCGGGCCTGAAGTTATTACCCAAGCCTAGGAATAGAAATTTTAAATTAATATTTACTCAATGTTAATTATATTCGGAAAGTAAGTAATTAAAAAAATAAATGATTTGAAATTTCAAGAGTTCAATAAAAACGAAGATACCTCCACAGAAATTTCCAATGCCACCCAATGACATTCCGCTTGAACCACCAGTTGAATTTAAAAATAATTCAATATACCTATGAGACATGTGGCTTTTGTCCTACAACAATTTATGCAACATTGTAATAGAAGATAATTAATTGGAAAAATTAATTTAAATGACGTTAGTTAAATTTATTAACTAAATAACCTTGGACATAGCCTTGACAGCTTCTTCGTGAGTTGCAAATTCTACGTCAGCTTCTCCAGAAGGACGTCCACCATTTTCAAGGATAATTCGAACATTTACTGGTTCGATAGGTCTGAAGAACTGGAATTATGGGATAAAAATTCGTTACAAATATATTAACTTGATAATAAAAATTTTACACATTTATTTCTGTTACGTCTGTTTCTCAGCCAGAAACTTACATCGGCTATATCTTGTTCAGTAGCTTTGAATGGTAATCCACGCATGTGTATACTATGAATACCAGAATTACCACCCCATGTATCACCACTGCCTCTAAAGTTTCCACCTTTCATATCTAAACCACCTCTCATCCCCATACTTCCTCCGCGCGAATCAAAGTTATTACCACTTGCCCACGGGCCACCATCAAAGTCTAAAAAAACAGGTATTATACGGTAATAAGAGGAAGATAATCTAACATAAATTATCATAATTGTCAATGACTTCGTGTGGTACCTCTGTTCCTAGAACCTCGGCTATTATTGCTAAAACGATTCATTCCTCCAAAACGCGAGCCTCGGTCATACGGTGCAGGTCTCTGATTGAAACCACCCATCGGTCCACCTCGCATTTTCGGTCCAATACTAGCGCGTACTTCGGACAAACTGCTTCGGAAGATTTCGATGTATCTGTTAAGATTGATATTAGTTATTATTATTCTCGTATAAATATTACTGCCGCTCATATCGTCGGCTGCCTTCTCAAATAAGAGAAAATGCAAAAATATCAATGGGCATAAAATATTCGAATTTTTAAACGAAAATAGATATAAATAGGAAGGTACCATGTCGAGAAATAAATACGACTTTCGTGTCAAACGAAATTAATTGATTATTGTTCCAATACAAAAAAAAAAAAAATAATAAATAAATAAATAAATAGAGAAGAAAAAAAATTAGAAATAAAATAAGAAAAATGATAAGTGATTCGAAGAAAAAATCCATACTGAGAATTTTGTAATGGATTAATTTTGTAATGGATGGTTCATACTACACCTCCGCATATTTATTAAATCTGTGTGTAGATACCCTCCCTCGGTGACATTGCATTCTGATGTATCTTATGTCACCCTAGCCATTGAGATGCTGATGATCTTCAGGTATATGACAATTACAATTGCACTTTATGCAACTTAAGAGAGAAATAGAAAGAGAGAAACAAAGAAAGGGCAAACAATATGTAAGTATTGAGAAATGATACGACAGTGAAAGAAAGTATTTCGAATTTAAATGTTTAATTTAAAGGAGATTTAAAAAATAAAAAGAGAAAGGAAGCTAAAATGACTGAAGTACTATCGTATATGACCATGATGAAAGTATTTCCGTGCAATTAAAACGAGCTGTATGTTATCAACTATAAATAGTGATCATACAAGAGAGAAACTGTGCAAAGCCTTTGAGTCCGAATTATAATATTATATCGTCTTGCATAAAACGTACAATTGTGCAATTGTCAAAACAGGTGTGCCAAATTAGATCGATGATTACTACCTCCGTAGCGCCCACCCATCCTGGGTTAGCCCTACCCACCTCCCATGGGATTTGGTGACGATGTAAGGGGGTACCTCCCGCCCGGCACCCACCCATAGGTTTCAGTTGGGCCAACAGTACTTTCGCTTACGTACCGCTAATTTTCTTTTCTTTTTTTTTTTTTTTTTGTTTGTTTGTTTGTTCAGAGAGAAGCAGTTTCTTTATACAATAATCAATTTCCATAATAGAATAATATGAATTCAAAGTTTCACAAACACCTTTTTAATCATATAATTCATTTCTGGAATCATTTGTACCAATTGTACAGAAATTATTTTAACGCAATGTAATCTTCCTATTTGTAAGATAATATAATAAAGAAACTGCATCTAATATATAAAGATTCGTTCCCGCTATTTACTAACAAAATTTATATACCTACATGTACTACGATCATAAAATGATATTGAAAAGTCATAAGTATACCCAAACCCAGCTAGCGTCAGTGCCCCACCTGTGTCCTATCTTTTCCTTGTGTTTCTGCAGAGCGCGCTCCGCAACATCTTTGTTAACAAATTGAACGTAAGCCTCCCCAGTACTGCGGCCCGTGTAGTCTGTCGGTAGTGAAATCCCGTTCGGCAATATCTCCAACCCTGACCCACACATAATCAAACATCGACATTGTAGCGTAACACCCATTATTAATTATAGTATCGTCAGTTTTATTTAAAACCCTTATAAAGAAGCAAGATTTAAAACATCCTTTGCACATTTTTTACGTGCAAAATGCGTCTCGCTCCAAAAATTTCTCAATTAAGTCAAAACAAAAAAGAATATCGACTACGCCGAAGTTAAGAATTAAGTTCTCTCATATATGTAGAAAACACAAAGATATAAATCAAAAATATAAGGAAACTTTTGCACAACTAGAAAGTAGATATGGAAATTATAATAAATCATTTTTTTTTTTTTTTTTTTTTTTGTTTTTAAGTCTATGAAGGATTGCAGAACATAGGAATTATTTCTTAAATCTTAACTAAGGCCAACTGATGATCACAGAAGCACAGAGACACTGCTTGGGACGGGTATAAAATGAATTTCACATTCAGACGTACGTAAAATACTGAAATGCCAGATGGCGTTTATTTTAATGTGTCTTGTCCTGGCAGATATTTTCATTCCCATCTTCAATCTTTAATATTTTAATTTTGGAAACGTATCTCTCTTCTTTACATTAATTCAAAGCGCCTATGTTCATTTTTTTAAATGAGGATAGAATAAGAAGCTATATTATTACCTATATACTATCACCATAGGTACTATAACCATCAAAAGCATTTAGTCCCTGTGATTCAACTTTTATTTGATCAATAAAAATCAAATAATAAGCAAATAATTTAATTATATATAT
>WIUT01006542.1:0-13173 GCA_010645135.1 Tetragonula clypearis
AAAAAAAAAAAAAAAAAAAAAAAAAAAGAAGAAACAAAGTAAAGCAGGGGGAAACAATTTACGAAATGTTTTGTTTAGCGCTGATGAAGCTAGCCAGACCAGCTCCTTTGTCGAAAGTAGTACGAACAATATGTTTACCAGAGCCGGAAGAGTTGCTGACGAATGGACAATGCGTTGCTTCTGGCTGGGGTCGATACGGCCCCTCTCAGTCACTTTCCACTGCGCTTTTGGAAGCCACAGTGCCATTGCTAGATCTTGAAATATGTATGAAAGCTTATGGAAAATCGGTACCGCTCCGACGCGGCCATCTTTGTGCTGGCCACACTGATGGCTCGACCGGAAGTTGCGTGGTAAACTGACTAACTTTCCTATTACTCTAACAGCTAACAACTTCCTCTCAAGTCGCAATTTAGGCTGAAATTTTTCTCTTTAACATTACGGTTATTCCCTCGTGTAATAATAATTCAACATTGGCGCAACGTTGCATCATTATTAATCAAGTACAAATACTCACTCGCTCATGTTCAATTTCGTATCATTTAATTTTATTTTAATTTCGCAGCACTTTTGTACGGATACAAACATTTCATGCTACGTGTCTAACAGAGAATCTGATTTAAAAAAAAAAGAAACACTTCACGGTGGAAACAAGAATACGCACAAATACTTTTTTTCATACGATCGCTGAATTCTAGTTTTTCAACTCTTCGAGAACCTGACGTTATTTCAACTTGTGACGAGAAATAGTTTCTTTTTCTTTTTTTCTTTTTTTTTTTTTTTAGCAAATCGTTCACCTGCGTTTTCACACGGTTTTGCAAAGACGACAGGATCTGGCAAAATTTCAGTTTCACCGAAAATAAATACATACCGATCGTTCACTTGATCGATAACTTGTCAAAGTCGTCAAATTTACTATTTCGAAAATGACGATCCTTTCGTTCTCGTGGCAGGTTATTTGAAGTCGTAAGGCTATTTTCATCGTTGCATAAGATACGCAGCGATCGTCGTCAAAATCCACTCAACTAGATTGAAATCTCCGGGTCTTCAACACAATTGCTTTCAACTTGGCATTCGATTCGACGAAGGCTCGCTCGAGACGAATCGTCAATCTTCTTCTTCTTTTTTTTTTTTTTTTTTTTTTTTTTACAGAATTGCTATTTATTCCATGAAATTAACTCTCTTCACTCATAAACTTTAACAATCCGTTACTATTATTCACGTATCATGCTAAATGCGATTATTAAGTTCGTATCCACATTCATATCTAAAATATTGATATTACAATTATCTTTAAGAATGTGTATATACAGAGTGATTCGCGTAACTTGCACACGTGAAATAACTTCTAAATTACGCGTCTAATGAAAAATTGGTTTAATACAACAGTTGTATGATTTTAAGGTAGGCAAAACATGGCGTCAATTTTTTGCGTGTGTGTTGAGGGGTTTCGAAATGTCCAAGATCATCTTTACTTTTTTTTTAATTGATCCGTACATTTTTTTTTTTTTTTTATCATTAAATGGAAAGAATATATCAAATTTCAAGTAGAAAAGTGTTAAACCACGTTGGTTCTAAACCTAATGGTTAAAGAGATATTGAAGCGTGCATGTTCGGTGAATCATTAGGAATCAAAATAAATAACATTTCAATTGATGAAATAACAACGTTTTTAAGGGTGATTCTGGAGGACCGTTGCAATGCCGCCGCGCAGACGGAGTATGGCAATTGGCAGGTGTTACTTCTTTTGGATCAGGATGTGCTAGACCAGGATATCCCGACGTCTACACTAGGATACAGTATTACGTGAAATGGATAAGAAATATCATGAACAGTGACGATGACACGCAATTTTTATAATTGTAATCAGTATGTAAATTGGCGTCTATCTTGAAATGTAGATACAACAATTATGTAAATATTATTCGAACAACAGGCAAGTAGACCATTGTACATATGCATTATACATTTTCCCATGTACGATTCAACGTATGATTTTTATATAAAGAAAAGCACTTTTTTTTCTATCCTCTGGCCCGTGAAATGCCTTTTAAACAACTGACTCCAGTGATCCAAATTCTCTTATTGACATTTTCCACGACTCTTTCCTTTCTACGCTGGATTTCCTATTGGCCTCGTTTGTTCGGATTTCCCATTATTTTCCATATACAATCGGAAAATCTGTATACCTTGCATATGTAGGATTGCACGATGCATCTGAAAACCATAAAACTTCGATTTCAATGGGAATAGAACAAGCGTGGTACGTGTACACAACCTCTGCCGGCGTGTTATGGAAATGAAACCACTAGAAAGTTACAAAGGCGAGCCGTTTGCCTTAGGGGCTAAGATATCCTTCTATTTTCTATGCACACACGCGCACACGCGCCAATATACACATTTACTTGTAATATACAGTGGCTCACAAAATTATTCGAACGCTATTACACATGGAAGAATTCATCTGCGAGAGTTCATCGATGCTGTTAACGAGTAACATTATCCTATACATACGTGTCACACGTATGCAGACTGTACGTATGCTAACGACTGTGTAACATTTTATAGAATTCAAGCGTTTGTTGTCACGAGCAACTGTACATCGTTCTTTCTGAATCCACCTAGAAGAAGTTCATTGTTATTAACGATAGAGAGAAACTTGCAAAGCTAGGGACACTAGCTATATGTTCTTTTAAAAAAAAGTTCCCACAAGTGTTGGGATGCTTTTGCGAGTTACTACATATACTACAGTTGGAAACAATACGTCAGATCGTTTCTATGCCGGAATAGGAATATTTGCATTTATACGACACTCGTAAGGGGGAAGAGAATCCAAAGTTGCTTCACCCTTTCTGAACGTTGTAGATTGTAAATTCAACGTTACGCAACTTCATGATTGTGGATATGACAAGCGAAGAGCGATTGCGTATCCTCCTTCTCCTAGTCTCTCTCTCTCTCTCTCTCTCTCTCTCCTCTCCCTCCGTGCTCATTTCCTCTCTGCGCCTCTTCAGTCGATGAAATTAGAAGTATCGATCTATCGTAGAGAAACGCGTACATTATGGCAACTAAGAGAGAGCCTGAGCACACAAATTATGCCAAGGTGCATCTATTAATTAACTTAATACCAGCCACTTAACATACAAAAGCGTCCTCTGATCGAGTTTCGTTTACAGAACCTGCCTACTCGCTGGTGTTTCTCTTGCAACAGAATTTACAGCAGCCGTTTGTCGATTTCTTTGTAGTTCTGGATTTCTTTCCTCACCACTCGGCATCATAAGCGTGTATAACTTGTCTATATTATACCGTTCAATCAAGAGCTGCAAGTTGCATAATTCGTTACTTAAGAAATAAATTATATTACACATTCAGATCCTGAACAGTCAAAACGGATTTGACATTTGTTTGATGAAAATTTGCTCGTCTATGGCCAAGGATTATACGTAGCTTTTTCGTTAAAGTTGTTCGTTATTCAACGAAGAACAAGCCACTCGCAAGAGGAGACAAGCGTTTTACGAGAGAACAATTTACACTGAAGGGGACAAGGAGGAGATGGAAGAACTTCTCCATCAGCAACGACGAAGTAACGTCGAACAAACAAGTTTCATAAACACTATTATTCTATGCATTTGATATCCTCTAGCCCGGCACGAAATCACTATTAAACCACAAGTATTTATGTATTTTTCAAAATATTCAAAAATATACAAATATTGATACGTACGACGCGATTACATTACGATTATAATTAAAACTGGAAACATTACTATTGATCAAGTGAATTTTCTTCCTTCCTTCTACCTGAGATTTCTTCTACCGAGCAAAATCTCAGTAGATGTATATGACATAAATATGTATTAGTCAACATTAATCACGCCACTAATAATGAGTTAAATGGTCTGTTTTTTCAAACGTAGATCGCCTTGAAAATTGCCTAGTCTGAATCAAATAATTCTACTTGCGCACGTGTTCCAAGCACGGTGCTCTGTTTAATGAATGAAATAAATCGTTTGCTTGGGTTTTAGCGTTCCAGTTACATTGCTAAAAAGTAGGAACATTGCGCATAAACATTCACAGTCTAGTAATTCAAATGTTGTTAGAAAAGTAAGAAGAATAAAAAAAAAAATGGCCATCGAGTGAGCGCGTATGGAATCCAGTTTACCTAATAGATATTAGACCTTTCGTGTTCGGCACACTTGCGTTGATCGGCAGCTAATTACATTACTAATTACATTAGCTGTCTGATATAACGCAATGACACAGCTGTCGCTGTCGGTGCACGTGTTCATAGCGTCTAATTAAATCGTATATTTCGTTTCACGAAATTTTCTCGTTGACTTCTGACAATTTCCGCATACATTATTATCGTTGCGAGTGTAACACGACACTGTATAAAATTTTCTTCTTTCCATTGTGTTTATATATCGCATTATACTTGTTCGCATGTTCCGTTGAAAGTGATTAAATACCGTGAGTTACTTCACGCACGTACGTAATATAACATCATTCTTTCTTGCAAACTTCCTTCACCACAGACAAATTACTTTCAACCGCGCCATTAGTTTGATTAAGCTTGGTGTAATCTCAGGGGAAGTCAAGGTGTGTCATTTGACATTGTATTACATGATAGTGTAGTTGGAGAATTCATGCACTATAACTATAGGTGTCTTTGTACATAAACATGCATGTAATTAAGTAGATACGTATTCTGGATTGGTACGATAATATTTCTGAGAAAAAAAAAAAAAAGAAAAAATGAAAAGAATAAATTTACATATCCAGAAGCTCAATTGTAATTGTGTAAAAGGATAAAATTTACATACCTACAGATTTGATTGTAATTACGTAAAAAAAGAGCAAAGTCGTTTAAAAAATGGTCGAAAATCGTGGAACAACAAATTTTATTACACTGTGTGTTTTTAATAAAAATTGCTGTTCATCTGTATAAGAAATATTATTTAATTACTATTACGCGTGCTAAGAAAGTCATCAAAACTCGTTAAACTTAGAATTCATATTGTTAATTAAATTCAATAAATTTAGGACATCTTTTTACAGGAATTGTCGATCTTCTTCCATTTTTTTTTTTTTTTTTATATTGTTTAACACTGCAACAGAGAATATAAGAGAATTTTGTTCGAGCTATTTTATACTGCATGCACTGGTAGCAAAAGAATGCGCGAAACTGATTAAGATCATCGAATCGATCTGTTCAACCTTCATACCGTTTCTAGATACAGAGCAGTACATGGAATATTTATATATGCGCATAGAATATTTATATATCTATGTATACATGTAGATACGGATAAAATGGAGAATGATTCGATTACATAAAAGATAGGATACTCGCACGTGTTAATCCTATTACAATCGATCAGATATAATAGTGTTTTTCTTTTTAATCTATCTATTTTCTCTTTTTAATCTATCACCGTTCTCTCTCGTATATATTTTAACACTAGAGCTACAACACCAGTCAAAATGACTGGTTTCACAATTTTATTTTAAAATTTCTATCTCACGTTACAATTTTTTTCCCGCAACGATGCAATGAGCTTTTACAGTGTATGATTAAAGAAATAATATAATGAATTTTACTTTATTTTTATTTATTAGAAATCAAGATAATTTTGGTAGAAATAACTTTGCTTTAACTGTCGGTAATTCTAGCGTTAATTTTAATACAACTGTTATTTTTTATATCAATTTTCTATACATCTAACTTGGACGTAAATATTTGAATAAAAGTTGACTCGAATCCAAATTCAATTTAACTCGCAGTTAATTTAAGCTAATTCAAATTCACCATCAGCAGTCATTCTAGAATAAAGTCGATCGATTCGTCCTATCTGCTCGAAATTTTTACCGCTTAGTCGCTAGACTGCGAACGCTTGTAAACAAAATTAACACAACTTTCTTCTTCGTCTGATGAAATATTGTAACTAATACATGCGCTATTCCCATAAATAAATAAAATATATACTACATGATATAAATATATGATAAAACACGGGTAGACACCGTGCACGTAAATAATACAATTGAAGCGTAAATTAAAGCCAGCGAGAAACGAAACCGAGCCAGTATGGTAAAATAAATTTACAGAAGTGGAATATCACAACAATTGCTCTCTCATCGAGCAATATATCAGCGGGGCAGGAGTTGACATGCGCGAGGTACCGCGTACGTGAAACGAACGGGGAGAGTGCGCGTTCCTGATCAGTAATAGCACACTTTCATCGTGACGAGGAAAGTGAGCGAGCCAAGTGAGTCGTTTGATCCACGCCGTGGAGGAATCATCCACGCCGTGTGTATAATGCACGGTGGTAACACACAGCAGTGCGCGCGTGTCCATAAAGATCGTGTGCACGAGGTGTGAGAGGAGAAGAGAGGTGGCCAACAGCGGAGAAAGGGAGAAACCGTCTCGTTTGGAAATTCCTTTCGACCAGAGCAGTCGTCGTCGCGAGGAATCCTCGTCTTATTTCTCTTCACCCGGCGTGGAAGAATCCAGGGTGCGGTGCTGCTTAAGAAAACGAATTGCTCGAGAAAGTCTGAAAATAAAGAAGACTCGTCAATTACGCCGGCTTGTATCCATCGTGCGTAAAGATATGTGAAACGCATTTATATACGAATATATATGTACATTTTATATATATATATATATATGTGTGTGTGTGTGTGTATATCCTTACGTACGCATACACGTACGCGCGTAAATGACAAGGATCGTTTGATAGCGAACAAAAATTATCCAACGTCCGAGCATATATAAAACCGTCGTTGAATAATCGTGGATAGAGAAATGATACGCGGAGCCGCGTGTCGACTCGCCCTTTCCAAACGACGTTGTAGCTTTAGGTGGATGAATCATTGAAACGGTCTCTGACGCATCGAATAAAAGAGGGAGGCCAACGAGGAATCAAAGCGGAGCAAGGTTGCAAGCCATATAAGTAAGAACCCGTTTCTACAACAGGTTCGTGTTCCCCTGAAACATGAATGAATGTAGCAACACGCACGACTTATTGTAGTATTCGAATTTTTCTTTTCTTCATTCAGAGAGAGAGAGAGAGAGAGAGAGAGTGCAGAGGGTGAATTTCTTTGATTCAAGATGGCCTTTGATTTTGTTATGCACACGTTTTGTTGTACATTTGTCCGATACTACAGCTCGAGGGGAAAGTTCATCTGGACAAGTCGATTTTTTTTTTTTTTTTTTGACGATGAATATTACGTTGCATGTACAGAGTCGTTCAACTGTCGTGGTCAATCGTCAGAATTTCTTGACGAACTTTGAAAGAATCGAAGTAAAGTTATTCGATAGAAATTTCACGGCGTACGAAGAACCTGATTTCGTAAGGGGTCGGTTTTTACCTAACGTAAAAGCTACAGGTGATCTCAACAGACGCAAATTTCCCTTCCATCTTCTTCTTTTTATTCTAGCGAGGCTATTGAAACGTGAGAATTATTGAAACACCCTGTACAAGACAATCTGGCGAAGAACAAATCTGAATTCGTCATACTACGGAGCAACCAATTTCCCATGTGGAAATTGAAAACGGAAGTGTATAAATACCTGTCTTTCACAGTTTTTTTTTTTTTTTTTTTCTTTGCATTGTCATACGACTACATTTTCGACATCGATATCGATTCGTTATGATTAAATTCTTCGTTTAAAGCCTCAAAACGACTCGAGTTTGCAGAAGTCATTTTTTGCCAGAAAACAGACTCGAAATTCGACACGTGTCTTTTTGGAGCTAAACGCGCATTTTTTTCATCTCTTTGAAAATTTTTCAAATATCGCGGATATATGGAAATATTCACGTTCACCGTACCTTTGGCTTTTACGAAATTTACAAAATCGACTTGTCAGTTATTTTTTAAAAATCTTAACGATACAAGTTCCTCTGACGAACTTCCTATGACAATTCCTACGTATGGCGTAAAACAAATTGTGAAAATTTTCTTCTCTTTCTCTTTCCCTGTCATTTCAGTATTCAACGATGAGTAAGAACAATGAAAATGGTATATCGCTGACGACACCTCCAGCCATCCATGTTGGTCCTATAGTGAATCCAGGAACCAACGAAACCATCTCTATTGTGATTCCATTGTCAGCTCAGTTGGCCACGGTTACCAGCCAGAAAATTGAGAAATCTTGCAAAGATTGTACCAAGGATGCCAAACAGTCCTCTAATAACGTACATCCTCGGCCGAGGAATGATAAAACCAAAGGCTGTCCTTATCCTGGTTGCACTAGGTACGGAAGAGCCTTCTCCAGAGCCCACGACCTGAAACGACATATTGCACGTCATGAAATGAGGAAAGAGAAGCTGTCTGATTACGATAATTGTGCCGTGATCAATAAACAACAGCAAGGTGGGAAAGAAAGCAACGAGAATGTAGCAAATGGAATCATTGATAGGCAGCATGTGGTTTGGAATGACGAATCACGTGAGAGCAAATCTTACTCCTGTTTACATTGCAAGAAGAAGTACACCAGCGAGATCAAGCTCAAGGCTCATATGAACTCTCATGAAAAGGTACGTCAGGGTCATACGAACTCTCGTCGAAATCTCTCGAACCATCCTTCGAAAACTTGAGCCTTGAAACTTTAAGTTATATAAATCAACGGCAAGTTGATAATTGGAAGTAACAAAAATGAATCCAAATTGTGTCTATCGCAAAACATATCAATATCAAACGTATCACGTTAATTGAAAAACCGCTTCGGATCGTCAGTAATTACTCTATCAAGCGTCATATACTTGATATAATTTAAGTTCGTGTCTAAATTTCCTTACCGTTATATAATAGCAAAGTAATAAATAGCGATCTTGTAGTGATCAATTGGATTCTTCCTAATATACATAGATTAACTTTCAGTTAGAAATACTTCCAACGGTAATAAAATAATAGATAGCAATTTATGGCAATCAATTAGATACCCATCTTTACCAATTACTTCTATACTTGATTCGTGTATTATACCAGATCTATCTCTCATGTTTTGTCCATCAATTCATTCAACAGATTCCAGGTAAGAACGTGTGTGCCCTGTGTGGAACTTGTTCCCGGAATGAAGAGGAACTACAAGAACACATGAAGCAACATACAGCGAACATGTTGGAAGCTCAGACAGCGCTGGAGAAAAGTGAGAAACAGCAGCCGGACAAAGAAGACGATTTCCTGCTGGAGGAGATGTTACTTTTGAACAAGAATCCACGAAGGGTCGCGCAACCAGGGAAAAATAATATAAATGCAGCGTCTAAGATAAGGTGTGATTACTGTTCCAAGACGTTCAAGACCAAATGGACGTTGAGTTCCCACGTGGCAGCTCACGAGGGCCGTTTCCAATTCGATTGCCATCAGTGTGGTAAGAAATTCGTCAGGAAGAGTCACTATGAGGGTCACATGAGGTCTCACGAAGCAGCGCGACCTTACGTCTGTGAACAATGCGGGAAAACGTTTAAAGAACTGAAGCACAGGCGAGAACATACTAAGAGAAAGCACCCAACTAATCAGAACGCGATTCAAACGCTGTTGGACAGCATCAGTCCATGCGTGACGGAGGAGTTGCCGGTGGACCAGACCAAATTCACACTTTTGATGCCTGTTAATTTCTCTGTTTAGATACAACAATCTCCGTCAACTTGATTTTCCCCTAAAACAAAATGCAACGTTATTGGATAAATATGTGTAACTTTTTGCAATTTTTATTACTTTACAGTTTCTTAATCTATCCTTTCGTTTGTTCTATACAGTTTCATCTTAAACGTCGACAAATTTTGGTCAAACCGGTATGGAAATTTTAGCGATATAAAACTCGATTGTACGGATAATTAATTGGAAAATTTTAGATCTCCTTGGTGGAACGACATTTCCCGATGAAATCGGAATTTCGACGAGAGTAAAGTTTGAAATGAATCTCGAGGAAATTTCCAGCGGAAAAAAAACTGACTGAAGGGCTGATGCTGTTCTTTCGTAATAAGAAAATTGTTAAATTATTATTTTATATACTCGAAAAACGATTGTTGCGTATAATTTGATTGTAATGCAATTTTGACTGTATACGACTGTAAATTAATCTCTAAATTTCTATCCATAGTTTATCGATTCTATCCAACCAGAGCCGTGCTTTTATCATTTTTTTTTTTTTTTACTTCTCGGACCGACATTTAAATCAAAGACAATCTTGACTGCAAAAAACAGCGTACAACAAAATGTACATAAAAAAAAAAACGATTCTAATAAATCGATTGCAAGAAAAGACACCCGATACACTTTTCGGTATTCACGATCATTACCATGCTTTTTGCCACTAGCGCGAACTTTGTACAACAGAGTACAAAAGTTGAAACACCCTGTGTATATAAAAATTGTGAAACAATTATCGATAGAACAACTCGATTGAAAACGAGATCTACTTATCGCTTGTTTTGTTTCGCCTTGTCTGACATTTTTAATTTTATTAAATTTTTACCCAGAGGCAACCAGATTTAATCGGCAAAAAAAAAAAAGAAGAGTAATGCTTTAACGCGAGAAACGCATGATTAATTCCACAGATCATTAATCGACGTGAAAACGAGAAAAAGAAAAACCAGGAAGAGGAAAGAGTAGCATCGAATATCGGAGAAACATTTGTTTCACACTTTAATATTCTATATGACTAGGCTTTCGTTTTAAATGAACGCGAACAAGCGACCGAAAATACCAATCACGAGATGCGATCAATACCAGGAACTGCAAAAGGATTCAGAAAAAGCCCCATTAACAGAGCGGAGTTGCCATGGCTATGCATTGGACACGCTTCCGCCGGAAGTTCTGGAGATGATTTTTCGGTTGCTGCCTCTTCATGACGTTGCTACTTCTGTGCGTTTGGTTTCTAGGTGATTTCCTAAATTAACCATTAAAACAATATTTATGTATGGATTCGATGATCTCGTGATTGAAAATTTTTATAAGAATTACGAGCCCCTGTAATACTTGCAGAATTCTTTTAAACGAACCTATTGCTGTTCGTTTAAAAATAAACTAAAAAGGCTAACAATAAAGTATGTTTTCAATGTTTCCTGAATACGAAGTTTCAGCAACGCATCTCGAATAAAATAAAAGGAAAATCACATTCCGATCATGTCGATCAATGAGATTTTCATTTAACAATGCAAATTTAACACGCATATACAAACGTACGTTCGTCGATCATTCAGAAACCTAATGAACCAATTTCAAGTCTCTTTAAAATTCCTCAGTTTCGATATTACACGGCAGATATCGTACATATATGTACGTATATGTTTGTTATTCCTTCAAGAATGTTTCTTAATAATAGACTTGGTCAATTTGGTTTCTCTATTCTGATTCATATTTATTCTGTATTCTGTGTTCTCCCTAAGCTTCTAAGTACTTGCGTATGTATCACACGATATTCCAAAAGAATTTCATCGTTTCACTTCCATTGTCATCGATTCTGTCGTTTCACATTGAAAACATTGAAAATCACTTTCGTTCGTGTTAGACATTGCTCGATGGTGGCAGCGGCGGTTTTAAACGGCGCCTTCATCGCGGCTTACACGAAGCTGGAGAGCGTAATAAAGCGCAACGAGAACGCCATGAAATCTGCGAAAACAGACACCGAATTACTGGTCTATAGCAAAGCTTTGAACGCTCTGGAATTAATCAAAGCACAGTACAAAATGCTACGAGCCGTGACTTGGAGGTACACGCATCCACCGATGAAGCAGCAAAAGTTTCCAAGGCTTTGTTTCTACGCCGGTAGTCTGCTCGACAATCTGAACGAGCTTCTCAGTCGTATATCCAAGTATCATCCGTCCATCGTCGGCCCTCGTGCACCAGAATCCAGTGTCTCGTCCTTCGTAGCCATCTGCAAACGATTCATGAACTTTTTCGAAAAGATCTCCGAACGCAGGGTGAACAGGTGAATCGCTTTCTAAAGGAATATAACAATACCGTGACACTTACCAGCTGTTTTTCTCTTGAAAAGTTCACTCGTCTTCTTCTTTTTTTTTCTTTTCTTTTTCCTTTTTTCAGTAATTAATTCCTTTAAATGTCACAATTTTACCACGATCAGAATAAATAATTATCGAGATGTAAAATATACATATTATTATATTTATATAGCGAACGAGATTGAATTCCGAAATTGAAATTCAAAATTTCGTGTTTTTTCGTGGGTACGTGTATATATATATATATGTATATTTACGTATTGAAATGTCAAAATAACACTAGCAGATCGGCCCTGATTTCCGGATGCAAGATCGTAGACGTTCTAGACTGTCTCGTAGAAGGTCGACAAGTACTCTTCTTCAAAGTCTCGGCTAACAAACGAAATGCCGGGAGAATCGTCAGCATGAAGTTAAGATACACGATGAAACGCGCCTGGTTCACTTGCCTGGACGTTTTCAGAAAAATCGAAGAGAACTCTTGGAGAGACGAACAACGCTTCATGTATCTTCGATTACGACGTCTAGTGAGCAGCGTGAACGAACATCTTTTCGAGAATTTGCATTACGAGCACCAACTGCTGTTACAGGTACTTGCCAACCATTCTTTACATACATACATACACACATACAGAAGAAAACTGAAACAGACGTGTCAAAAACATTCGCAAAGGTAAATGGAGAATGGGAAAATTTTGAAGATCTTCGTTGTATCTTTGTAACATTAGCAGATCATTGAACAATATGTACAGCGTCGTCAGTTCAGCAATTCTTTAATTTATCGAGTAGCGTCACGATCATTCTCTGAAAAAGAATCGTCTTTCCTAGCAATAAGAAACGAGTAACGAAAATAATTAAATTTACTAAACGAGTAAGTTAAAAATTAAGATTGAATAACTTTATTTAACTGTATTTTCTTTTTTACCAAAAAAAAGTAAGACCAATCTTTCTCATTGGAAAATGGCATTCTTTCGATCGAATGGGATCGGCTTTCTTTAATTTATCGAGTAGCGTCACGATCATTCTCTGAAAAAGAATCGTCTTTCCTAGCAATAAGAAACGAGTAACGAAAATAATTAAATTTACTAAACGAGTAAGTTAAAAATTAAGATTGAATAACTTTATTTAACTGTATTTTTTTTTTTACCAAAAAAAAGTAAGACCAATCTTTCTCATTGGAAAATGGCATTCTTTCGATCGAATGGGATCGGCTTTC
>WIUT01006543.1:0-13172 GCA_010645135.1 Tetragonula clypearis
GATCTAAAAGATAAATATGAAATTCAATCACCTCCCAGAAATAATCGTACCTCGCTCATTTGGAATTAACATTTTAGCTTCTGGCAAGAAAAATTTTATTAATATTGTTGCCACGATTATTTTTCGGTGAAAATGTCTAACTTTCAGCGACTCCTGAAATCTCGAGTATCAGCAGATATTGTATTAATCACAGAGAGTTTTGAAGATAAGAAAAATTTCGCAGAGCAGAAATTTGATTTTTTTTTCAGATACCGCAGAAGAGAAGTTCCTTTCGAAATTCTGGGTCGAGTGAATATTTGACGTATAAAGAGTAATTAGAGTAACGATTCGGCTCGTAATAGCGCCGAGTGTATTCGCTATTTTAAGTTTCCTGCGATTCACGAAACTAAAATGTTAATTCCAAATGAGCGAGGTACGAGTATTTCTGGGAGGTGATCAAAAGAGATTGAATTTCATATTTATCTTTTAGATCGAATTTAAATATCTCCTTTTGAATCTCGATCTGTACGCTTCTCGCTTGAAGAGACAACATTCATCGACTTTAATGAAACTCTTGCACACGGTTTGGAACGAATTTGAACTTCATGAAATTGTTAATGTATCAGTATCGTACAAGAAGTCATTTCTCCAATCTCGATTGAGTTTCGAAAAGAGATGTAATAACTGGAGGCAAATATATCTCCGTGTCTCTCGCGAAATTATAATAAATCTTCAGCTTATTTAAACTCTGGACAAAATTGAAACCAATTAACAACTATCAGCAACTAAAATAATCATTGAAATAAAAATAAAGATGATTATTTAAAATTCTAAAGATCTGAGTTTTCATTAATTACAACAATGTAACCTTTCTGTCACGAGCAATCCACGATATAATAGCTTTCAAGCATTGTGCTTGCGATTGCACCGCGGCAGCGATAAAAAGCATCAATAGAATCTGCATGATATTTTTTCCACGTGAACCTCCTAAACAACCTCTCAAAGTTTTATACACTCGTTCGAGAAAAAAAAACACCCAGTGTAATTCAGGTTTTTTTGACAGTGGGCGACCGCGGTGAGAGAAAAGAGGGAAAAAAAAGAAATATACGGTAGCTCTTTCATTCGCGAGCAATCCGAGTCTTCGCGGTAACAAAAGGTAGTTACATGGATGTTTGATATCACGTAGACCGAGACTGAACGATGAACTCGGCCGTACCGGATAGTTTTTATTGCCGCCCCCGTTCCGACCGTGGCAATAAAGATAAATAAAATAAATTCAAGCGCGCGATTATTATTCGAGCTGGCCGATCTTTTTTTCCTCCCGTCGCGATGAGAAATTGCTTGACCCCCTTTTCCCTGGCGCGCACTTTTTTATCCTGGTATCGGGCTAAATCGTACAATTGCCTGAATATTAAATTAGAGAGAGAAAAAAAGGGGGGAGAGAGAAATGAACGATCACGAAATATCGCGATTTCGACGAACGACCAAATCCAACGCTTCGGTTTTACGTACGTAAAAACCGAAGTACCTACGAACTATCGTAACGTCAGGATCATCCGTACGATTAACGTAACGACGATAAACGTGATGGCTCGGTTTGATTGTCCCGATTGTCGATCAATTACGATCTATAATACGTATGTATCAAGCGACACGCGCGAAAACGATCACGCTTTCTGTCGGACGGTATCTGCGACCCTTCCGAACGAAATACAAGAGAGGACGGTAACACGCTAATACCTTGATTAAATCCCATTGAGGATATATATATATATATATACACACACACACACACACACACACACATATAGAATGGCAACGTGCGCCGGGATTTCAGCGTGCAGAATTTAGCTGCCTGCCGGTTACAATACGCGGGGACCCGTTGTTCGTGTGTGTATGTACACCAGCCGCAAGGTAATCCGGCGGCATTTTCGTGGAAGCTAACTTCGCGACAGGTAAGAAGCTTAAAACGCTCTCTCTGGCTCTCGGTGCGGAGCGTCACAGCGACGCGAGCAACACGAACAAACGTTTTGACGAGTTTCGTGCACGGGATGGTATCACGCGATAAGCATCGTCGAATCGCTGTCGGCTACGGGCTAAAAGTAGATCCACTGGGCCGTCCACGATATCGAACGACTAAGATGAAAAGAAGCGGAAAAAAGAAGAGGAGGCCTTAAAACGAAAAATCGGCCTGGACAAATTATCCCGCTTCCATCGATCTATCGATCGATCTATCAAACGAGCAGGCATTCGTCGCTGCGTTTCTCCCTATTTAATTATCGCTCAGCCAGCTCGCGCTTCGCTTTCGCGCGACTTACCTCCAGCAATGATCACTTACCGATACTTTCGGTCATTTAATGCTTGGAATTACCGAGCTTCCATAATGCTCTTCCCTCCCTCTCTTCTTCTCTCTTTCTCTCTTCGTTTCTTCCATCGTTCAGAAAGATAATACACCTACCTGCATGCGGAGCGCGTTTCATGAATTTTCGATACATTAATTATGCATGTGCCCTGCATTGGCCCATTAAGCGCCAGATTTCGACAATAAATTGCAGAAACTTCCTCCCCAGGCTTCTTTAGTCTGCGGCAGAAGCTCTCGACGATCGACCTGTTCAGTTCGGTTAGCGATCACCCAGAACGTTAGCGTCAACTTCGCTCGAGCAAACGAAGGTCGAATCGTCGAAGACGAAATGTAGACAAAGAGGAGGAGGAGGACACACATACACACACACACAAGAGAAGCAGAAAAGGGGGCGAGAGGAACGCGAAGTGAAAGGTAGATGCGGGACAAAGGGATGGGTTACCTTATCGGACGAGCCGCCGAGCCGTGAAATCGATAGCTCGATACTTTGCGCCGTCGCGCGCGGCCTCGTTCCGGCGTGAAATCCTTCTAACGAGTTTCCGCGTTTTCTGAAGCCAGCCTGGCACTCGTCTCTCCTCCCCCCGCCGCCTCTTGTCCACCCTCTGCGATCTATCACCAACCACCTTCGATACTTTTTTCCGAGCAATCCATTCCTTCGACTTCTCCGAAACGGCGCCACGTTCCTTTTCGCAGCTTCTCTCGCGGAGAGTTCTTGCGCCACTCGCGACGCCACTTCTCGCGCTTTGCACTACCACTTCCGTGTTGGACGACGCGAGCGACTTTCGCACACCGGTGTGACGGTGGTAAATCTGAACGAGAAGTTGAAATTCTAAGGTTATTTTCGGAGGTAAAGGGCTTTACATTCTCGAGGGTGAAATATTTATCGCGTCAATAATATACGAGATCCGTTCTTCTTTTCATTTCTTTTCTTTTCTTTTTTTTTATTGTTACTGAGTGATTTAGAAAAATAAATTTAACGAATTTTTGGATCCACCCAGAGTCGTGGGTTTGACGTGATTGATGAATTTTTTTAGTAGGATGTAAGAACGTCGATATTTCAGACGTTGCAGTGGAGAAATCAACGACTACGTACACGACGTCTTACTTATTGCGCGCTTGTACTACTGGAAGCGCTGCGTATATACGTTGCTATACAGAATGTCTCGGCAGTCGCGGTACGAGTGAACAGAGAGATGATTCCTCATATAAATCTAAGTTGAAAGAGTTTTCCGATATAAGATTTCTAGGGGAAACAATTTTGAAAATCTGACAAGTACACGCGTGCCTGACTGCGAGCATAGTCGACAGATTCGCATTTCTGCTTAAAATTTATAAATACGATGCGACGATATCACTGTCTCGCCAACGGTTTGTAGAAATAACGTCTTCTTTGTCTCTCGTGAAGATAATTTTACAAACAGAGTGCACCGCGTTAATATCCTCTCGCTCGATTCCAACATCTCTCTGCCTTCATATATCACTAATTTTCGCTTGTTGAACACTCCACGAGCTTGTCATTTCAACTTCATTTTGTTAAATAGCCTGGAACCTCTGCGGTAGCGCGAAAATTACTTCGAAATATCCGAAATACTTTGCCCGTCATCGAGATGTTTGCGCCAACAACTGTCTGTTAACGTGCGCAACTCGGCTCGCCAAACAGAAGTAGCAGAACACAGCGTTTCTCCGACGGACACGAGTTAAACTTTCAGCTCGGTCGTACAGCCTCGTTAGCAAGCAGTTTTTCCCCCACCCCCTTGCTGGAAGCTAGATTTCTTAATTGAGCCTCGAGAAAAAGGTCGGAAATTGCTATCTGGTTTTCAATTTCCTGTTATCAGCCTTCTTCTCCCGCCGAACTTCATCCCCTCTTCGCTTGACTAACGGGGACGAAGGAATGAATTATACGCGATAATCGGGTGGAATCTCGATTGTCTAGGGAATTGCGAGTATCTATTTCCGATAGTCGCATCGTGAGAAGGACTTTGAAGTGGCGCGGCAAGAAGCACGCTACCTGTCGAGCGAGCACTTGTCGATAAGGAATCGCGATAAGACGGCCGATAAGCCGGCGCCAATTGCGACTGGACGTTTCGTGAATCCTCCGACCTCTTGCAAAGGCACGCACGAGTCCCGGATCGAGACCAGGTTTCTAGTAGTAACAATTTCACCAAAATGAACTATCAATGGTCATGTTTCTTTTTTCGAAAAAAAAAAAAAGAAAAAAGACGACAGAACATAGTAGACAGAATTGTTATATTAATAAAATTATCATCTGTCTTCTAAATAAGAAAGAACTTAGAAATATTTAGAACATATCGAAAAATGCTATGCCTGGCATTTTACATTATTCTGTCTATTAAGTTTCGCAAATTTTTAAAAACCAATAATGAAATTAAAAGATTGAATTGAAAAAGATGTTTGTTAGTTTTTTTTTTAAATAATAACATTTAGAAACATCTATATTTCTAATGCTTGATATAATTGTACTATTAATTGTTCTAACATCCAAGGAAAGTTGTTGCTTTATAATAATATCATTAAAATATTATTACTGTTATTGTTATTATTGTTAATATAATATAAAATATAATATCATTAAAAAATTAGTAAAATATAACATTACAAGACGCAAAATATATTTTGATGTTATAATTGTACTTATTCAAGATGAATAGAATCCTGCACTCTTGAGCCTCAATGTTACGAAATTTCTATAATCTCAAGGCTCTAAAAAGGGCACGACAGTGCCTTAGAGTCTCTGAATACTCTCACGTACGTCGCAATACGATTGCAACGAATTCAAAACGATTCTAAATCCAAAAGAACCAAAAGAACCCAAGTCTAATCCAAATAAGTCGAGGAACCAATCTAAATCTAATTCAAAGAAGAAAATCGCGAGAAGAACGAATTTAGCAACGAGATTGCTCTGATCAAGCCCCCAGAAATCGATAACTGAAATCCTGCAAATCTTGGTGGACTCTAATCAAGTCTTACAACCCGAAGGTGATTTCACGAGGACACATTGACTCCAAGATGGCGTTGTCGGAACTGTATTCCTCTAGAATCACTCTATTCACCGATTCATCCCTAAGTCAGAGATCGTTCCAATAACTTAAATATTCTTAATTTAAACTAATTAAATTCTAATTTAAACTATAATAATTCTAATTTAAACTATTATAGTTTAAATTCTAATTTAAACTATAAATAAAATGTTCTCTAATCGAACATTTCTGACATTTTCAATGGATTCAAAAATCCAGATCAAAATCATTCTCACCTAATTTCAGAAACCCAATTTCTAACCTAACTTGTTCCAAACTCAACTAAAGATTGTTCTGACAGTCATCGATCGATCCGCAAGTTAGAAATAATTGCAACTCAGTGCCGACTGATATTTCCACACTGAAGTCGTTTTAAACTTTTCCAGATTAAGATTATTCTAACGGAGAGCAACCGAGTCTGAGAATATTCTCGCCAATATTCTCGAATCTCAAATGGTCCCAGCTGAAACTCTAAGTTTCCGTGATAACGCTAACTTTATTAAACAAGTCCTAACTAGAGCTAATCGGAACCCATGGATATTAGGATTATCAAGAGTCAACCCTGGTGTATCTAGTGCAATTCTTAGTCATATACTTTAAATAATACATGTGCTCAAATAGTAGATGCTTAAATGAAAATTTGATGCTGACGACTAGACTCGCTGGTAATGAAACTTGGTACTTGGTACAGTGGTGCCCGCTTAAATTCCAATAGAGCTTCGCCTAAATTCAAATGACCTAGCCTCACCCTGCTCCTCGCTACTCGGTGTCCTCGAGCTTAGCGTAACTTAAACCTACCGACGAAGATAATGGATAAGAGAGTGAACGAGGAATATTACGTTTTCTTCGCTCCTTCTTGTTAGAATCATTTTTTATGCTTATGTCGAAGAACTTGAGAATTCGTTCCACGATAGCTTCTCGAGTTTAATTGTAATTAAACTAAATTGATCAACAAAGAGTCATATCTCTCTAATTATACAGATTTATTCTTTTCTTGTCGCGGAACACTGCATTAAGGTCCTGTTTCGCGAGAATGAGAATACGGACTTTCAATTTATTAGAATTTCAGCGAACGCCGTTGTGAATACACACAAGCTAAAAATTATGTAGCGATGTAAGTCGAGAGTCGGAGAATTTAAATTTAGTCGCAAGTTCCAATTCTCACAAGCATCATCCCTATAGTTTTACAATCGATTAAGCTACAATTTTCTCTCTCTCTCTCTAACTTTGCTCGCTTTAAATTAAATTATACTCGAGCGACATGTTTCCATAGCGTAGCATGACAATAAATTCCTTACAGTAACAAACCCAGTGGCGAAACTTACGCCGCTATAATTCTCAACCAGCGGTACGTATATAACCAATTGAATTTCGCAGCTAAACTGGAGGAACTGAAAGTGGCTGATATCAGGTGTTTCGAAATCGCGAGAACCACCGTTAAAGATGCTTAAATCAGGTATCTGGTATCTCAACGAGTCCAGGCAGCAGTGAAACGCAATACCAGCGAACTTCGAGTTGTGAAACTTAAGAGGCGAGAGCCCGACCGGAAGTCGCGAGACCGATTTCCCGATAACTACCATTGCACTCGTGGTAATACCGAGCGACTTGCAATTTGTAAGATAACCTCGGTAAACGTATCCCGTTACGTATCGGGCGAAAAGAAACACAGTCGCGAAACACAGGGCGCGTAACACTTTTTTCACCCCGTTCGTGGTTAGTCGAGGAAAATGATCCTTCTATCCCCCTCCGTCCCCACCCCCCTTTTGGCGAGCGCTCTTCTGGAATTCCGGGTGTGCGCGCCGCGCCTAACTTTAATCGTATTCGATGCCACGGCTCGAGGTCAATTCCGGTCGAGGGTAAACCGTGCAAATAACAGGAAGTTAGTTAGTGGCTGTGCGGCTTTCGAGCGGCCTTCGAGCGGTCGCACTATAAACGCGGGCATAAATACGTCCGGATGTATCCGATGCGAGTTAAAGTCCGGCGGATAGATCCACGAGATGCAACAGCAACAACAAACTAACCGGGCCCGGGTTTCGTATCTACACGTGTGGCGTGCGGCTGGTAACGGGTGATCCAATTATCGCGCACAATGGCGTTATAACGTCTGTATAATGGAAATTGCTCGAGATACGCGCGTCAGAACGAGTGATAAATGTGGTTTCAAGCGGGGTGTTACGATCTTCAATATACAGAGCTTTAAACTCTAATTAAATTCCACTTTGAGCTCGATCTAGCTCGTGAGAATGATACGTAAAAATTCGCGTGAAAATCTGCGGTCTGATTATATGTGAAGTTGACTACTTGATCTTGTGATAGATGCTTAAGATCAATGTGAATTTCATGTTGCAACGAGAGCGCAACGTACAAGAGTATGATAAAAGGTATCCCGTAACGTTTACAGTTGAAATAGCACCGTAGAACGCTTTCTGTCTTGAAAACAATGGCTGCTCTTAGTTCCCTATTATTTATAAAATACACTTTTGACTTGGGAGAACTACGCCTATGTACACGGTATATACAGAGCAGATTTTCAAAATCATTTTCCTCCGGGACGGAACTTGGCGCGTAAAAACTTTATTTTGCATTTCCGATAAAAACTTGTCTTCTCGCGGAGGAATTACCTTGGTCAGATACCCTATATATCCAAGCGTATATGTGTGCACATACATACATACACGAAAGATGGCCTATAGCTTTGGCTCGGCCTCAGCTCTTTCATTCCTTTTTCTCGTCCTGTTGTTATACCGGCACAGTAGAAAGGAAACGAAGGAAGGAGAGGAAGACGAACAGAGTGGAAGAAAGAACACAGAGTGGAGGAAAGAAAGGAGAACAGGGAAGGAGAGAAAAGCAGAAAGTTGGCTGGATGCCAAGCCTGTTGAGCGCCACGCCCTGGGGAAAGAAAAGCAAACGAAAAGGGGGATGGGCTCTCGGAGGCTGGAAAATCATCGCTGCGATTCGAGCCAGGTGCCGATCGGCCGACCGTCCGACCGACCGACCAACCGACCGACCGACCGACCGACCGACCGCTATACATATAGCTACGCCGCTGCACTCCCGGCTCGGCCAGGCCTTGTCGTTGCCTGTTGCATTCTCTCTGCTCCGAATACTTCCGCTCTAGGCGCGTCCAGAGTCTTTCCTTAGCATGTAGATGTAACCGGATACTCGTCTTTCCCCCGATAAACCGCCAGTCCCGCTTTCCGCGTTTTCTCTGCCGCGGCTTTCGCGTGCCCGGCAAATTAGGATGTAACCCGGCGCCTGTGCCACCATTAAACGCCAGCCAGGATAGAATAAAGCCGCGTAAACACTATTTTCTTCCACTTCTTTCTCCTCTTCTTTTTTTTTTTTTTTTTTGGTTTTCCTTTGCTTTTTTCTTCTCTTTTATTTTGGAGGGGGGGAAGGGGCGAGGGACATAAACACACATGCACACATGCACGCGCATTACGTTGCATTGTCGTTCGTATAACGTATGAAAGGAGAGAGAGGGGCCAGACTTTATTCGTTGGTTGAAGCGTAGAACGTCAAGAACGTTATTATCGTAAAGTGTGCTTTTTAAGTGGAACAATTCGGAAGGAAGCTTTGAAATGTTACTTGGCTTACAGAGAAGAACACTGGCGGCAGAGGCGTTACTTTAATACTTGCCGATGAATTTTCCAGCCAGTTCGATACTTCCTCTTTCGTTCGTGTTCGTTCGTCAAAAACGTCTTCAAAGAACGCGAGTAGAGAACGTAAGGAAAGGAAGAGAAATCGCGTTGTCGTTTTTATTCGCTCGCTGCCCTCGTGAAAATAAAGGAGCTCGCCTGCAACGGTTGTACGCAAAGTGACCGAGTTGCAAATTTCAGGCATCAAGGTGAATTAGCGAGTCGATGGTGCATTCTAATTCCTCTATCCTTCTTAAGGTGACATTAATTCTTAAGTAGTCCCACGGCTGTAGTAAATACTGATGGTAGTTGCCTGCAATAAATACTGCATAAAACAGAAGTCCCTAAGCTTCGCGCTAGGAGGGTACTCGTTTAATCCCTCTGTAACTGCTTAATACTTAAACGATCATCCCTGGACGTGCGCCGAACGTGCGCCGTGAATTAACCCAGAGAGAAAGTGCAACCAGAGTAAATTATTTTCAATTTTTATTTTCAATTTTGAGCAACGACGATGAAAGATGGATGCAGCGGCGATGAATGCATCGATTAACGTTGTACCGTTGCAGCAACGCAATTTCCCTTGCAATTTGTATCAATCAATTTACAATTACCGAATATCATCATTAACGTTAAAGTTAAAGTTGTAAAGCGGAGTTCCTCTCGTCGTTATTTCCACTTTCATTTCAGCAATTTTGGAAAAGTATTTTCTTTTCACTGTACATCGGCAGAGATCTTGTTTATCATTAACTTTCTAACTTGCGCAAATGTCGAATCGATAAATATTGTTTTGGTATTATTAGGATTTCGAATATCCTCGTGAAGCAACATGTTCTCCGTCCGTTATGTTTCTCGGCAACATGGCGGCGTCCACGCAACTTTTGCATTTATCACGTCACGAGTTCGCCCGTTAACGAGTCAAGGTATTTAGTTAAACGATGCATTTGTCCGAAAAATATTCACCGCTCCAAATATGTTGTAGCTGCTATACGAATGTGTTATCTACTCATTTATCGGTTGTTTGCATAATGGATAATAGAACGACGACAAGGTCTGCACGTACACAGGTGGCTAGATAGCATCTCGGCTATGTCTGACTGCCACCGATTTTATCCGACCTCGTGTTCGCGGTAAACGATAAGACTTCCGGTCATTACAAGGATTTTGCTATTCAGGAAAACGCGAACACAACCCGAACTTCTCTTCCTCAAGCTGACAGGAACCACCACCACCACCGCCACCACCACTGTCCGCTCGAGCGAATCAACTCTCATACATGGTGGCCGTAATAACAATTTATCGCGAGAAATAATCACCGGCCGCCGTCGAGTGAAACAAATGAAACCGCGTGGATTAGGAAATCGCAAAAAGGAAACGTTATGTCGCGCGTCCCTCTCTCTCTCTCTCTCTCTCTCTCTCGCTCTTTATTCTTCTTATACACCTCGAAGAATTTATTATGCGTTCGCGTTCCTTCGATGTATTACTCATTTCGCAGCGTCGTAAGCATCAGCCAGTCACAAGCTGGTGAGTATCGAGATTGAAAAACTTGAAAAATTCCGCAGGTTTGTGAAGAGCGTTTTGTGAGTCAAAAGAAACAGTATATGTATATGTAGATATAGACATTGAGAAATAGTACATATAAGTAGATATAGAGACTTTAAGTTTTCGTGGAAAATTTAAAAGTAAAAAGCGTACGTAGAAAGCACGTAACGTACGAAAATTCCTGCAAAAACGAAATGAATCTGCATAATAAATATCCGCAGTCTGATGATAAATATTACGTGGCCAAGAAAGTTTCTTTTCCGATTGTAAAGAATAATGCAGAGATACAGGAAAATGAAATGTTTCTGTTTAAAAAGAAATAGCTATTCATTTTGATAAATAATTTTTTACATTTCTAATTTTTGCTCTCTTTTTCGCAGCACTTTCTTCATTATTTTACAAAGTAGAATAACGATACAGTAGATGTTATGTAGGTTGAATCATCTCAAAAATTTTTGGAAATAAAATTCTGTTCTTTCTTTACGTTCTCTCCAGTCATCAAAAAGAACGATGGAACGTTTTCGAGTAGCAGTGTATAATATAAATAAATCGGAATAAAGGAGCACGGTGACAGAGTTAGAACGAACAAAGATAGAATAAATATAGAAAATGTATAGTGTAAAATGGAAAAATACGGTTTTCCCCGCAGTACAGACAGGTGATAAATTTCATCGCAACCGTTCTCTCTCGATGCTAGACACCCGACGTTGAATTATTTCTGCGATTTCAATAAAGCGTTTTAATTAGTGATTCACGATTATTCCGGTGCCTTCGCGGAGTTAAATTGGACAATCTTATTTATGAGGAACACGGATTCCTGGAGAACCAGGCACGCCTAGAAACGCCGGTGAACCGTGTCGCGTGATATTACAAAGCCAAGTCTCGCACCATGAAGCGAAGAATAGCGATTGTACATGAACAATCCAGCGGTGAAATCGGGCCCGGAGCTCAAAACGACACACGCGTTTTTCAAATTTAGTGAAAACCCAGAATTTCAAATTAAAGAACAAGAGAAGGATAAAACATCTATGTAATCACGTCACAATCTAACCAGAATTTCATTTAGAAGATCATTGGTAGACCGTGGATTTTTATCGATCTATGGGAAATATGAAAGTGCCAAAATCCACAGACTACACGAAGTACCGAGCATCTCGATTATGACAGTGATTGTAATGGTTATGTAACAAATCTTCCGCGTGAGTTCAACTCTTCTTTATTTTGTTAAGTTGTTAAATTTGGTCCAATTAAAAATCTGAGAGCTAACAATAGTTGTAAATAAACCGATCAAGAGTAAAGCAATAAGTATAAAACTACAAATATATAAAATTTCAAAAATACAAATATGTAACTTTCAAATTATAGTACTACAAGGTATAGTCAAAAGCTGTAAACATTGGTAGAAAAAAGGATACGATAGAATTCGAAAATTCTAA
The DNA here is from genome assembly GCA_010645135.1 of Tetragonula clypearis. NCBI lineage: Eukaryota > Metazoa > Arthropoda > Insecta > Hymenoptera > Apidae > Tetragonula > Tetragonula clypearis. The sequence goes on from WIUT01006543.1 coordinate 11,993, forward strand.
CAAAACCGACGAGCTAATTGCCAGTCTTTGTGCTAATTGAAATCCGACGATATTCGTTTCGATGAAAATTTATTACGAGGATTCTCCCGACCGTGGAACTTTTATCTTCGTAGCGCTGTAATTAAAGGAAGGCCAGGGAGAGAAAAATGGAAAAGAAAAGAAACGAAAGGAAATGCCTTTTATCAGTAATATAACAATGGTCTCATCAATAAGAGGTGTAGAGATCAAGATGGTAGGGATCAAGTTAAGAGAATATACAATACCGCTTGACTGTTCGAACAGCATCAATGATCGATGGATATTTGTTGAATAATTTAAACTCGGGACACGTAGCACCTCTAATCGATAATGTAAAAGAATGCTCGTTCTCTCAAGAAAGGAATTACTGTTGGAGGCTTGGCTAATAAGGTAAGACAAATAAATTATAATAATTACTGATTTTGTGCGGTACTACAAGCAAGACGCTTTGCTATATATGTTTCTGGAGATGAGTGAAGATTTACATCTTAAATACATATTATACAAAGGAGTAAAAATTAATTCGGAGTCGATAGAGTGAAATATTTAGCAAGTGTAACTCCAAAGAAAAAAGACACAAAAAAATTGTTAAAAATTTGTATAAAAAAAATAACTTTGGTAATCATGCTATAACCTCGACGTCTTAACCGGCCGCAGACACGAGTGTAGAAAAACTGTTTAACAAACCGAAAATACTCCCTGTCGAATCCCAGCCTACGACAAACACCAAACTAAACCGCCACTCGAGCCGAAAAAATCCCATGCAAATACCAACAGCCCTCGTCCCTGAGTAATTACTGAAACTCACTTCCCAAAAGAGGAACACAATGAAACACGATCGGTATCAATGACGTCAACAAAGAAGTGAAACATCAGTTCACAGACGATACATAGCACTCAATCTTTCGTTTCGATAATAAAATAAAATTAAAAATTCTGTTGACAATCGATTAACAATCCTTCTCTGTTCTTCTTAAATTCCGTGCCTCTCTAAAGCAAACGAAACAATGGAAAAGAAACGAATCAAACGCAATGGAATGTGAATCATAAAACTATTACTTGTGATTCCATCCGTAGTTCGCCGATGCGTGTTCCAAGGAACGAAAGTTTAAAAATCGAAACGCACACACTGACAAAAATCTCTCTCTCTCTCTCTCTCTCT
>WIUT01006544.1:0-13171 GCA_010645135.1 Tetragonula clypearis
TTCAGTAATTCGTTTCGACTTTTTTGTGGATTTAATTTTTATTTAACTTCAGAAAGAAAAAAAAATCAAAAATGAAAGTATATATATAAATACAAATTCATTTCATTTCATTTCCCAAAATTTCGCCGAAAAATATCTGACTTTTTAAAAGTTGGGTTGTTTTTAGATAGAGCATATCGTTTCTACAAATAGTGTCAAAAAATGCCGGCCAATTTGGCCAATGGCGGTGCAAATAGTGCCGGACGGATATGTGTTAAGTAGTATAATTCCGTTCGTTCGCGAATTGCACCGTACCGGCTGAGAAACTAATGTATTTTCAGCACGAATTAATCATATCAAAATGAATATTTCTAGACGAAAGTTTGAACAGCTTCGAGAGAATTAATTGATGTAATTATCGTTTCTTTTGGAACGTGGATGTATAGAAAGCGTCTGAAAGTCAAGTTTGTGTTGTTTTTTTTTAAGCGAAATCACGTAATTATTTTTATCGCATCGTATTATTTTTCTGATACAGTGATCGATTCAATTCGTCGTGAAAAAATAGCATTGCGTTGACCCTAATTGTAAGTAACATTTTAAAAATTAAATTACACATTTGTAATAATTAATCAGAACAATTAGTAAACGAAGTAATTAGTAAATGTTGCACAACTCCCTGTTTAATAAATGTTCAAACATCTCCTGATTTACTGATCTTTTGGTACACAAATAAATGATTTAGTACTTTTTTTTTTGTAGGAAATAATAGAAAATATACGATTTCACCTCGAAAAAGAAGAAAAAGAAACAAAGTTACCTTGAAACGGCTTCCACGAATCGATATCGATTAACTCCTTAACATATAACGACATCTTGGAGGCGTCATACGTTTCCTAAGCACTATGAATCATTGATTTGTTCTTTCATCATTTTTTATTAATTTTCTTTACAAGCATTGCGTTCACGGCATTTCTCAGTGCAAGTACAAGAGTATAAAAGTCATCTTTGTCAAGTTTACACAAATGTTAAACAACGAAAAATATATGTCATTCTTTGGTTATATCGAATTTCATTCATATTCGTATATTAAGGGATATTAATGCTACTCTCGGTACCATTCGACTTTTGTCTTACATTTCGATGCAATTAAACATTCTGATACGTTTCGAAAATATTTCAGCTTCCGAGCTTCGATAGATTCACCTCTATAAGCACAATAAGCTCGATTGTTAACCAGCATATCTCGGTGAGCTCACAGTTCTCAGAGATCAACTCGCTCTGTCCGGCGAAACTGCAAATTACGCCGCCACCGAAATCAATGCCTCGGCATTGAAAGCAAACTGAATCGTTTATCGAAACGATTCGAACTGCGAATCGTTCGAGATTCGGCATCGTAGCAGAGGAGAGTAGTGGCGAGGGGGGAGGAGGGTCGCGGTGGCGCAACAGGGTCGATTAAACGCTCGCTCGCATGCGAGAGGAGGAGGACCGGAACGAAGGAAAGAGCGCGGCACCCGCAACGACGGAAGTTGAAAACCACGTTCGCCAGCGTGGCCCGCTGAAAATTTTCAATTCACTTTAACGCTCTGGGGCTCGCATAAATACGCGATGGCTCGGAATGCCAAATGGTGGTGAAGGGGGGAGGGGGGGACGGCGCGCGTGCGTGCATGCATGCAAATTCTGCTCTGTCGCTTTTCGCAATTACCGGCCAAGCAACGGCCTTGTCCCCCCCGTCCCCTCTTCGCCAACACCTTTTGGCCAGCGACGGGGACCACACACGACGACGAAAGGAATTCCCCTTTATGCTTTCCCGCGAGCGCGGGTAACACTCGCCTCGGTGCCTACGCCAGCGAGCTTTCCACTACTATACGTCGGTCGCTACTTTCGACGACTGTGCTCGAGGCTGCGTTCAATTATGTAAGAAATAAACACTTCCGGAATACGCGCCTGCTCACGAGGTTACCCGCGCGACCTACGGCGCGATTAATAGTAGAACTACTGCGACGGTTAAGACGAGGCTATTTACTAAAAAAAAAAAAAAAAAAAAAAAAAAAATGGCTGGCCTTTGAAAATAAAAAAAAAAGAAAAACGTAATGATAGAATATTTTTATTGATTTATTATTTTCTTGTAATCTCGAAATCCCACGTGTACGTAGTACATGTAATATCAAATTTGTCAGGTTTATTCGGCAAATATTGAATATATCTGCGTCCGGCTTTAGATGGATGCTTCTAATTGTAAGCCTGGTAAGATCTAATTGTAAGTAAACATTAAGGAGAAGCAGTCAAAGGAAATAGAGGCTAGAACGGGGATTCAGGATTTAGGAATGTTTAACATGCCTTGCGCCAGCAAATAGAATACTAAATTTCTTCATGCTGACAAGACTATTCCAATGTAAATTATGCATATGTATATATATATATATATATATATATATAATATATGTGTGTGTGTGTGTGTGTGTGTGTGTTTAGCTGTTTCGCGAGACAAGAAAAAAACCAGCGAAATGTAGCAGGCTGGCGCTAACAGTCGTAACACGCGGAGAAATGCGTACACAGGAAGATTGTAACGCAGACGAGTTACACGATTCGAGGCTTGTATTCTTTGCATATTTACGAACACGTGTAGACACTCTGTTAGCCGTACGAACGCGAGATACGCAGTGAGTCCTTGCGTGCAATTTCTGCTCGCGTGTGCACGCGTGCACATACGTGCCCGCCGCGCGACGCTTTGCACCGAGGTGTTTTCGCGTGTTGTTGGTGCATTCGAACGTTTCGAGATATACGTTGTATGTACATAGATCCGAGTAAATATCAATGTCGCGAGATACTTTGTTAGCGGATGTCGCGCGTGAGCTTTTGCAGAAACTTTCGAAATTTCTCTCTCTCTCTCTCTCTCTCTCTTTATTTCCCTTTAAAGAGGGAAACGCGAAACTCGAACAGTGAAATCAAAAGCGTTTAGTCGGCTGATATTGATAGAAACTGAAACGACCTCACGACTCGGGTGAGAAGCAAGACGGAAGGAACTTTTATTATTAGGAATTCTCAAGGATTGAAATTTAAGTTACGTCCCATTGCATTTCCCTGAGCAGGAAAAGGACGGTCCCAACGGTGGAAGCGAATGAAAATGTATGCTAAGTAGAGAAATATATATGATAGAACTAGGGGAAACAGTAAACGGCGAGAATGGTGGTCGGTACGGCGAAAGGAGGTTACAAAATCCGCAGTTGAATGTGTCTGTTGATTTTTCGAACATTAACGTCGGATTACGTGTCGTTTGAAACCGGCTGTTACTATAAAATGTAAATAGCAGGGAATAGCTTGACGTTTTGTAGTTTTAAAGATAGCTTACATTTAACGCTTTAATACAGGAAATATTATCCTTTACGTGGAAAATATTACCAAAAATTATTTTAGCCCGTCGTTTGGTACTACACTAAATAGCAGGAAGAACTTGACGTTTTGTAGTTTTGTAAATGTTCCAATACAGAAAATATGTGTTATTTATTTGGATACTATTTACGCAGAAAATATTAACAAAAATTATTTTTCAAACATTAACATCCGATTATGTCGTTTGGAACTATAACTAAATATAAGTAGCAGGAAAAATTTGACATTCTGTAGTTTTCAAAATGGTTTACATTTTAACGTTTCAATACGGCAACTCTTTATGCAGAAAATGTTAGCAAAAATTATCAGTCTGTTGATTTTTCTCAGATTATGTCGTTTGGGACCAACTACGCTAAATATAAATAGCAGAAAAAAAACTTGACATTTTGTATAATAATTTTTAAGGCGGCTTACATTTAATGCACAGGATGCTCTCTTTACGTAGAAAATATTATTAAAAATCACAGTTGCACTTTGCCTTATTTGAATGCGTAAGGTGGAATTTTATTTATTTTTTTTTTTTTTTTTGGTTGACTATGTATCAAAACAGAGAATCTCGTTCGAGGTCATGCAGTCTTAAAGGCCATACAGATCTGAAGCATTAGCTGGTAAGAATCCAGTAAGAGGGTTTACGGCGACCATATGGTACATCTGTATCCCTATAAAGTAAATCCTAAGTTAAGATGCTTTTTATTAATCGAGAGCTCAACTCCATTAAATCATACATAAATCCGGTAATTCGAGAGTACTTCGTACTACTTCACGGGTATTTATCATTAAAGAGAGACACCGCGTGCCGAAATTAATTTCGATAATAACCAAGTAGATTTAGTTGCGTTTTTTTCGAGTGTGGAATTTTTTAACTCTTCGTCTCTGTCGAACTATTCTCCGGATCTGTTCAGTCTATTTTTCTATTTTTTCTATTTTTCTTTTTTTTTTTTTTTGCCCAAATAGAAGTGAAATCTTGGGAAGCGCAGCAGCGGAGATTCCGAATTTCCAGCGGAAATTGAAAAACGAATAATACGCTGTTCGCGTACCAGGTTAAATCGCCGGAACATCCTAATGGCTGTACAAAGAATAAAAATTCCCGGAACTACCGGTAGAATCGAGATAAAGCACGAACGCTATCGAAACTGATCCCCCTTTCGTTAGACAGCTCGATAAACAGCTTTTTTTTTTACTAGAGAACGAGAACACGAACTGTCCGCGAAGCTCGAGTGGTGCCGTGATTTAATGGGACTTACGCTATTTTCTAAAGAGAGCAAGAAGAACAAAGGTTACATTCTCTAACGAACGAATATGCCGGAACAACGAAATCGATTAATTCTTACGCAAGCGGTCACGTTGGATGTGTTTTCTTTTTTCGAAATGTAAAGAGAAAAAATCGATTTAACGTCGAATTGTTAATTGCAAATCCTCCTCATACTCATTCAACAATTATTTGTCCAACATAAGGAAGGTAATAAATTTGTAATTACTATTGCTCCTCAAAATGATATTTGACCTAATGGAAGAACATAACCTATAAATGCAGCTGCTATTGATAAACATAAAATAATTCTTCCAATTAATCAAATTAATTAGTTGGTTTAAACGAATAATAATATAAATTTCGTCAAATATGAATATAAATTAAGAAAAAAATAGAATGATGCTCCATTTATACGAATTAATTGAATTAATCATCCAGAATTTGCATCTTTTATCATATAAGAGATTCTTTTAAAAGCAAAATCAATATTTGTACGATAACGTATAGATAGAAATAAACCTGAAGTAATTTGAATTATTAAAAAGAACTCTTAATATTGATCCAAAATTTCAGAAATAATTAATATTTACACGTGTGGGTAAATAAATGAATGACAAGGGAATCTTAAATATCTGATTTACGTGTAAAAAATTTTCAAATTTTTTCAACCGCACGAATTCGTCAAAATACATTGATCGTATAAATTCTCGTACATCATTGTAACAAGCTTTTCTTTCGCAGAAAGTACACGAACGAAAATTTACAGATATATTTTTTAATCCTGTTTAACGTGCAACAGAATGTTTTCGTAATTCTCCGAATTTTGTTCTTAAAGCGAATAATTTCTTTCACTCGCCGGTGAAAATTTCAAAATAGTGAGCTTTCTAAAATAACAGAGGTCGTCGATGTTAAATATTACGGCAAACTAACGTTTTGTTAGGCGATTGGAGCTTGTATTTATAACTATGTCGAATTCGTCAGAACAGTAATTTTCACGTTTCTCCGATAAATAACTCGAACATAATCGATTAGAAAAAATATTCTATGTGAACCAGTCTAAGGCCTCGCTGGCTCATCAAAACTGAATGATATTTAAACAAAGGCCATACGTAACCTGGCCACCATTACACATAATTTTTCAACTCTATCAATGTATAGAAAAACACACTTTTCAAATATTTTTAATACTTTAATATTTTTCTTTTCACACAAGTGTTAGTGGCGATGTATTTTCCCACAATTTTCAGCTTTCCATCAGTACAGAGTCTCGACAATTAATTATTACTTAATATTTTTGCATTACTTTACTGTATTTTATTAAAAAAAAAAAAAAAAACAAAAACTCGATACGAAGTTTTTGCTTTTAATTTTAAGAGAAAAAGGCTGATGGTGGAGCTCGTGCGGCGTTCTTCCTTCGGTGGAGAACGAACGAGAGAATAAAGCAGACATGGAGGGGGGACTCTTCCCCTCTGTTTCTGAAAGAGGGACAACGCGAGCCTGCGTTACGCCAACAGTCATTGACCGATATTACGCGATATTTTCGTTTGGAATTCGAATGGCGCAGCAGTAATGGACGTACGAACGGATCGAAGACCAGATATAATTAAATCCGCATAACAGATCCCGGTTGTTGTTGCGGATCAGTCTTGTTCACGGACGTTTCAGACATTTGGATGGCGATATAAACGCCGGTGTAACGTGCGGACAGGTGAATACGCGTATGCCCGCCAGGCATTGTCAATTTCGCGGTTTCGGCCAATAACCTTCCGAGGAAAACACGATGCCATCGCGCGTGAAACTCGCTCGTTGTTCGAGCGTGCTGTCGCCGCTTTGTCTCAAATCGCGTTCCAGCATTATTGTTCGCAGCGGCGAGCGGCTCGCATTGTTGCAATTCACGAGCTTGTGAACTTGAAATTCGACGAGCCTGAAGTTGAAGTTGAAGTTGAAGAACGGCGACGAACGGCCCGTTCGGCGCAAGTTGAGTCAAATTGATTGAGGAAACAGCTTCCCCGCCGGTCTTCTTCGTGTTTGTAGAATATTTAGCGATACAAAGATGGGACGGAGGTAGCGCGGAAGTTTGTACTCGCGAGCAGGTTAACGTCAGGCTTCGAGGCGAATCTAATTTCGACGAGATATCGGAGGATCTTTAGTTAAAACTCGCTCGTTGGAGCTATGTAGCTTCGTTATCGAGTCAAGAGGTACATATCACGTTCTCCGTCGAAGTATCAACGCGAACGAAGCTTGCATCGAATTAACGACAACCGCGGTGAAACTGGCTAAACGGTTTCTTTCAAATTCTTGGAACCTGCTAAATGAATCTTAAATCATTCCGTCTGGTATATTTTACGCGTCGAATGTTTGTTTCGTCGAGATACAGGTAGCAGCGCCGAGTAGAATTTATGACGCCCGCTATAAATTTATCACCGCGCGAAACGATAGAATATCGCCACTGCCGCGGCTTGTTCTCCATTTTCTTTCGACTCTCTATCGTTTCTCGTTGCCTTTAATTACAAATTTCTGAATTAATTTATTAATTAACGGGCTCGTGCCGTGCTTCGCGACTGCCCGTTATTATCAAAACAATCTGGAATCCGGAGATTGGAAGAAGAGAATGTTGAAATGTGAATGAATTGAGATTGAAAAAGAGAATAAAAAACGCACGAATGAAAGTGACATGCTTCCTGTCATTGTTTGTCATTGCGTGTCATTGTTTTTTGCGCAGAGTTGACCGGAGTTCAAGTGCTTTTTGAATTTGTCGCGCGTTTGAGAATCATTCATAAAATATCGTACTCGCCCAATAATTTATTAAGATTTATAAGTTTATTACTAACGGTACCATATTCAGGAATTAATAGACTGAAGATAGAAGATAGGGGAAAAACAATGACGAAATAAATACACATAAATGAATAATCGAGCGTAATAGAACTAAAAATGACATTTAAATAAAATTATTTTAAGCGCCGAATTTCAGGGATGCCAGCGAAGACAAGCAAAAAAACGTCTTAAAACATTTAAAATTGTTAAGACGGTCAGCACGATCAGCTTGTAATTTTTGTCAAAAATTTTATAAATGTAAAATAGCGTATTTTCAAAGATTTAAATCAGAGTCGGCTAACTGGCGGCCCTTGCCCCCACTCTTTTGATTGCTAGCGCTATCCCCTCCACTGAGAGAAGGGGGGGGGGTGGCGCTAACGATCAGGAAAGTAAGGGAATGGCCCGCGGGCCGCCAGTTAGCCGGCACTAATTTAAATGATTAAATATAATAAATATCTGACTTGTGATTTCAGATTTATGAGACGATAATTCTGTCGTAGAGTTTGCTTCTTTCGGTTGGTTCCAAATATTACCGGAGCAGACTCTGTTCTTGGATTCACTCGGGTTTATTAAGATTTTATTTGTTTGTTTCGACGAATACTACAAATTGAGCGCCAACTTTTTCAGACATCCTGTATATATATCTTGGATACACCTTTAATCCTCGATTATTATTTACATCCGGTCCGAGTCGTTGCCGTTCGTTTTCCCGTTCGCCCGGCTAGAAAGATGTATCGCAATTTTCAAATGGATTACGTACATACCTACGTACGTAGCCGTACATGGCGGAGAGAACTGGTTCCGATCAGCTGGATAAACATCCATATCTATGGGACGTCGGCGGAAGCACTCAGTGATCGTGTATCGCAGAGAGAGGCAAGGATCAAGTACCATTTCCTCGAGATTTAGACTAACAGCGAGCCGGGCGAGTGTCGTTTTCTCTTTCCGGACGGAGCGAACAGTGTGTACAATTCCGACCTCGTAAATAGTGAAAAAGGAGGACGAGATCGTTCGAGAATTTTCTTCGACGTTAACAACGCGTCCGACCAACACAGGCTAATTTCGGTTGATTCTGGCGAATTGAGTAATTCCAAGGACCGCAGGTGAGAATTCCAAGGGAATAAAATAAAAAATCTACTTTTCGCCGGCGAAATTTCGCCCTCGATTGGCGCCCGCGTGACGTGTTCGCGACAGCAAGCAAACAAGATGGAATTAAATGGAATTGTTTGACAATTAAACTTTTACACGTTATGCTGGCGAATAATTAAACCTTTTCTCTTTGTCTCGCTTCCGTGATTTCGAAATGGATTGGCGCCGTTATTGTGCACGTTCAGAAGTGGATTGTAATAAGATTTGCCTGGGAGATTCGATTTATAAATTCGATTCATGTGCCGCGGATTGCGTTTAACGATGTTTTAAAAGCGCCGGCGGCCAGTGGAAGCTTTGTCCCAGATAGATGAGAGATTGTAAAAACCTGTCGTCTTTGATTTCCGATCGTTTCGACGATCGTTCGAATCCGCTCGGAATTCACTTCGAAGAGGTTGGTTGCATTTCCACGAAGAAAATCGCGTTATAACTCGATACAGTGATCCAGCTTCATTATCCGGCAGCGCGGGTACACTGCCAATCAAAAGTTCGAGCCCACCGCGAACGTTGAAAGAGAGGAACGTCCATTCTTTGATAACAATTTCATTCGACTAACTTTTTGCATAATATCCAAGTACCAATGCCTATTTGCATATTTAATGCAAAAATGTAAAGAAAAAAGAAAGGAGAAAGCACGCAATATTTGTAACGTAATCCGTAATTATAATTCGTGCTATTATAAAAAAAAAAACCTCCTTTGTTTTCCAATGAAACTTTTACCATTTTAGGCATTCTTTCAATTGATTTGACTGGGGTCGAGTAAAATTCGTATTTCGCGGGTAAATATCGGTAACAGTTGGAGTTATATCTCGCTACATGTGTGTTTTTCTTTTTTTTTTTTTTTTTGAGGTTACGCTTTCCTGCATATTTATTGACTACCGCTTGTTACATTATAATCGGTGATTTTTATTTGTCGATTTATTGTCAATAAAAAAACGATATTCTCGGCGTTTAATGGTTTTTTTTTTTTTATTTCCGAAAAGAAAAAATGCATAATAAAATCGGTCGACAGAATTCTTTTTTTGATACGATGATATTGTTACGCTTTGAATTTGACTGAAAATACGAAATCACTTTTGTACTCGGTCCAATTATTTCACCTGTCGTTTCAACAGTAATTAAACCTCCATTAGATTGGATATTCGTGTGAGATTGGTGCACGTTTCGGATTAGCCTGTCAAGTAGGTTAAAATTAGGCGATTAGGTTCGGCGATCGGTCTATTAAAATTGATCTTCTTTCTCTTTTTCGAATGTTCTTCAATCAGAACGCTCAGGCTCGTCAACATCCTATCGCGTGATAAATTTGAAAGCAAAGAAAATATTCTAAATTAACGCCGAATAATAGATTTCGAGATCAACGCGCGAGTGGTTTTAAACTTCTCATCGGCAGTGTATAAATCGAACGTGGCGCGGACGGTGGTGGTGAGTGTGAAATAGCGGGAACGAGAGAGCAGAAGCGTGACCATGTCCCTTACCGATGGATCGCGTATCAGACCGCAAAATCAACTGACGCGTTCCACCGTGACGCGTCCAGCTAGAATGCAAATCCTATCTTCGCTTCGGCAGCGAGTATTCGGGCGGTGGAAAATGGCCGCTGAAAGCTCGACAAATACAGGAAGTTAAAGACCGAATCGAGCTGTTCGATTGCCGGAAATCAAGTGACAGGCGGGCCACGAAACTTCGGGTTGATGCACGGTTCCGCGAACAACGAAAGCTCTTGGCAAATCGAATCAGGTTAACCCTGCGTCTCGGTTAATACGCGTCTCTTCTTTTTCTTTTTTCTTCTCTTCTCTTTTCTTTTTTTTGTTTCTCCCCTTCCCGTCCTTCTTTTCTATTTCTCTTCCACTCACTATTCGTCTCTCTGTCTCTCTCTTCGTTTTTTCTCGCCGAGGTTCGTTCGGTCGTTTTCCCAGCCCCTCTCCTCTCTCTCTCTCTCTCTCTCTCGTCGAACTTCCTATATTCCTTCCATCGATTTTCTTCGGGTCGCGCGATAGAAGCTCGAGAGTCGAGATTCGATTAACATTCGAGCTCGCAAATGGCCGGCGAAAGAGCGATAATTCGATTATTGCCGGCTACCGGAATTTTCGAAGCGCGAAGAATGAGCGCGATAATGAAAAACAAATGGAAATTTAGGACGTCCCTTCTGGGCTGTGGGACTCGCTTTTAAGGATATTGAACCATCGTGATCGTCCACCGGGGACCGAATGTGGAATTTAAAAAAATGATACGGCAATAAAGCGGGTTCTTTTTTCTTCTTCTTCCTCTTCTTCTTCTTCTTTTCCTTCGGAGAAATATGGATGTCTTCGGCGCGAGTTACGTTCGAGGCTGCACGGTGCACGGAGAGGCGAGAGAAATATTAGGCGAATCGTAAATTTGTCGGTTGGTCGGTCGTCAAATGCCAAATGAACTCCACGTATCGAACGCTTCTTGAAACGGGAAAGATTTATACGCGTACTACGGTCGCGTTCAATTTTAAGATTGGAACCTCGAAACCCGCGTCGAGAGGGCGCGAGGCGGCAGCAGAAAGAGGAATTCGGTTCGGGATTGAACTTGTAGCCTGAATGTTTAAATACCTGTTTTTCGATGCACATATTAGACGAAGCTGGTTAACGTGGTTCATAGTTAATGCAATTTACGGGCTGTTCCACTTCTTTGTCAGCAGCGATGTATCTTCGAGGATAAATGCACCTCCTTACGAGGTGAACAACGCATAATAAGCCGGCAGTCTTTAACGAAATAATTTATAAGTGAACTCGAAAGTGAGAATTCCGGGTCGCGCGAGAAACGAAAGTTGAAAGAGCTCCGTTTTCGAGAAAGATTAACACTAAGTTTACCTATGAGTTGACATATACCTATTTCTACCAAACATTTCTCCGAAACCAGAAGACAGGAAAGATTCGATTTGCGATTATACGTCTTATAAATGTAAGTAAAAATTAATTGAAGTATTCTCATAAAAGACGGGTTAAAATGACCCTTTAGTAAACCTGGTGTTAATCGAGTTTACGACGACCCGAACTCCGCTTATTTGGGTGTGCAATTCCTGTAAGAATAGAATTTTAAGAGTTTCGAGAAATTTTTCAAAGGAAAAATTACATTGAATATTATTACGTAGTTTAAATTATTTGATTACATCCATGATAATTGAATGTCAGATGAAATGGAATCAAATAGAAGATAAACCACATAGATTATTTTCCACTGTTTGGTTACCAGCGTTTCACATAAACATTCGACACTCGCCGTACACTGCGCTTATCTCGTTAGCTTGTGAATGTTTTTTTTTTTCTTTACATCTTTCTCGATCGATTTCTTGTTTTAATGATGAAAATGAGCCTTTCGCCAAAGAAACAGTAACGAAATAACCAAAATTGCTAAATTAGAAATCTAGCCAATTTTCAAAAAAATTCCCGAAGAATTACGATTGTAGGTGACTTGGTTTATCTTCGTAGAAAATATCGAAGGGAGGGAAAGTGACAAAATTTTCTGTTAAGAGGACTGTGACCTGTCAGCGTTTAGCCCAGAAACCTCAGAATTTCTTCGAGTCAACATCTACGTACGATGATGATTCAAATTATTCCCCATTATCTGCAATCAACGATAACACGCGGCGGGAGTGACATTTAACCGGGAAGCGATCCTTTCAGAAACCTGTAAGCTGTAAGCTGGTACATCGCGGAAACTCGCGTCGACGACGAGCCGTGCAAGAAAATTGTTGCGCCTCGGCGTTTTGGAAGCTAACCGGGAGTACGTGTTCCTGTTATCGTGCCGCGTATCGAGTAATCCTTGTTCGCCTCGAAATTTCATATGGAGGGAGAGAGAGCGCTGACGAAACGTAGCGGAACGCAAAGAAACGACAATCGTTGAGGTTAGCAAAAGGAAAAGAAAAAGTTGGAAAAGTTAGCGAGAAGCCGCTCGGCCAGATAAGCTAACAGGAGGGGAGAAGGGGGATGAAAGAAGAGGGAAGAGAAGCTGGAGTTGGATAGAAAAAGTGTGCATTTAACGCTAGGGGGAAAAAGAAACGGAGAGAGCTTGGCCGATAATCCTCTCGTTTATATTACTTTACCGGCGCACGGAGTTGCCGCTGCTCTTCCTTTCCTTGCCTATGTCTCGGCCCCCCGTTCCGGGCTCGCTCGATGGCGACGCAGCCTCCAAATGACAATGGTCCCCGGTTCTTTCATATCCCGTGGACCGACAAGACGAAACGAACCACGCTAACTTAGCCAACCAGTGCTAATGAAATTTCTGCCATGGAACGCCAGTCGGCCGTTTTCTTTCAGCCGGTGCGAGATGGGGAGCGCGGGCCGCCATCTTGGAAAAGAAACTGAGCGCCACGCGTGGTCCTTGCGTACACTCGCGGTCCCTCGCGCTTTCTTTTCTCCCTTTATCTCTCTCTCTCTCTCTCTCTCTCTCTCTCACTCTCGCTTCTTTCCGCTTCCGGTGAAAGAGAACTCTTGATGCGTTTGAATGAGCAAAGTGAAGTGACGTGGACGAGGCTGTGAACGTGTTAATTAAAAATGTGTTTACAGCTTCTTTTCCCTTTTGTTCTTGCAAGTGTACACACACACACACACACACACACACACA
>WIUT01006545.1:0-13171 GCA_010645135.1 Tetragonula clypearis
AGAAAAAAAAAAAAAAAAAAAAAAAAAAAACGAGGAAAAGAAGAGAAGAAGAGAAAAGGAAAACAGAGGACGAATCGTTGTTGTACCTGACGGCTTTGATGTGATTCCAAGACGCAACACCGGTTAACGGACCCTTTTGCTCCCGAGTTCGTCCGTGCACGGTGAGCAATCGTGCCCCGGCGGTCTCCAGCATCCTCGCGTACTCCACGGTTTTATCAATCTCCGCAAACACGCGAAGCTTGCAAGTTACCGGCACGCCGAGTCTCTCGCTCAATGTACTTACTGCAATATATATTCGCAAGAACAGTAAACTAAAGTAACTACAAAAGGCGAATCGTGTAAAAGGCAAGGCCGAACGTAGAGTAAGACTCCTTACAAACCGATTTGTCGAAGCAAGTCCCAATCGTCTTGAAGGTAAGCACCGTAGCGGCCACGTTTCGCAATAGCTTGGGGACAACCGATATTTATATCGACCGCGTCGCAGTACGGTTCTGCTAAAAGCGCCGCCTCCAACAGCGTGCTCGGATCGTTGCCGCAAAACTGTGCGAAGACAAACGAAATCGAAACTGTGTGAAGACAGTGCTAGCTATCCGCTGTCAGCTGTTGCGATCGATCGTCCACAGAGTGGAAAAAAAAAAAAAAAACAAAGACTTTACCACTGCACGTGGTCGAATTGACCACGATTGACGCTTGTCAAATACCTGAACGATCAGGGGCCGATCTTCGGCAGTACTGACGAGAGCTTCTCGACGATACTTTGGATCTCGACAGAACACCGAGGAATGAAGCATCGGCGTGTAACAGAGATGGGCACCGTGATGACGGCTCAACAGCCTCCACGCTAATTCGCTCGCGTCGACCATGGGTGCCACTACGTATCGTGGACAACGCAGTACGTCTCTCCAGATATTCCTCTCGGCTGTCGTTGAATCTCCAGCTTGCTGATCACACGCTTTCGCTGAAACTGACGACATCTACGCAAATATATACACGATCGTGAGTATACGCGTAAAGGAAAAACGTTCGATTAGTTTTTTTCAGTGAAACACCTAGCAGAATTCATTTTTTTTTTTTTTTTCTTTGTCGTTCGAAACCTCTTGTTTTTACGTTTTTACAGTCTGGGCCGAAAACGGACCGAATTCTGCTCAAGAAGAAAGTGAGCCGTTACGTACACGATGTAACTGTAGGTGTCGATGTAATCAGGTGTCACGCCGCAGAGTCGATTCACGTAATTTGCACACCTGAAGTAACTTTTAATCCATTCACTGCCAGCTACGAGATATCTCGTACTTTGCGCTACAAGTTTAGGTTTTGGTTGCAACTCGTCACGGGATAAGTATAAACTTACAAAGCTGTTCGAATCAGGAATTATTAGAGAGAATGAACGAAAATTTTATATAAACAGTATTTAAAAAAAAAAGAAAAATACAAACTTACACGATAACACTTTTTATTATCAAAATATCAACTTGCACGATTCGATTATAATTATTAATTGTGTGTGTGTGTGTGTGTGTGTGTGTGTGTCTATTACTAAAATTAAAATATTTTCATTGTTTCAGATATAGTACTAAAATGATGGATTTACAGTAATTACTGTAAATCCATCATTTTACCACTATATCTGCAACTAGATATTATTATATTTTGTGAAAATCTATGTTTTCCTTAAAACGAAATCTTGGCGAAAAGCTCTAAATTTGCCTGGCAGTGAATGGGTTAAATTATGCGTTTAATTTAAGGTCGTGTGCAAGTTATGTGAATATATAACCCGGTATATCGCTTGTGTGTGTGTGTGTGTGTGTGTGCGCGCGTGTGTACGAGTGTCAGGTTTTCTTCGGCAGTCGCGGGACAAGGTAGCGTAGAGCGAGATAATCTCAATTTCGAGAATCGAGCTCAAGTGGAGGCTCACTCGCGGTACTCACTTGACTTTTACGACGTTTGAATCTAGGACGAAAGGTGGTAAACTTGTGCGATACGTTCGTACAACTATTCCTCCCTACCCTTTTTTTTCTTTTCCTCTCGACGTTTCAGTTTACCAAGAAAAAGTTTATGCAACGATCGTTTACACAGTTTGGCAAGGCTGGCGGCGTCTTGAGCGGACGCAGCAACAGTCATTCGATACGATGGATCTCGCATTTCTCGTGGAAAGGCAACGGCAACGACGACGAAGACGACGACGACGACGAAGACGACGAAGACAAAGACGACGACGTCAAACAAACCGAACGATTAGAGAGGGCCGAGTACGACGACAGAGAAGAATGCGTGGATCGTGGCGTCACGGGTTTCGACAACTCCGACTCCAAGATAGGAGAGAGCTTGATAGACTGCGAATTCATTTTCGCCTTTTGCCCTCTTCGGAGGAAAAAATGCGTGCTGCTCGGCCTCCTGTAGGTCTTCTGCGACCGAAGCAAGCTCCGCCGATTCTGCTGCGTGTCCAACAGGTCCAACTCGGCGTTCATCAACGACGACGAACGATGCAGCGCGGAAGTTGTCGACGAGTAAGATCGCGACGACGACGACGACGACGACGACGACGACGAGTGTGGCGTCGCCATTGCGCTGATCGGCAAGGGAACGCTGTTCCGTGGCGAAGACCACTCGTCCTCGGTGGTGGCTGCGAGCAGTTGCGACGACACCACCGCCACCGTCCTCGCGTCCTCGACGATCGTTCGATTCCGATCGGAATCGGCGCCGCTGTCCGAATCGAGTCCCTTGGACTTTGCTACCTGCAACGTGCTCGTCCCCCCTCCGTCGTACGACTGTTGCCGATTCTTTCTCTTCTTCTTGCACCGTCGTCTCCTGTTGCCTTTGCTCAGATACGTTCGAAGGAACCTGCCGATTCTCTCGACGGTCTCGCAGGAGTTTGCCGACGCGCGTACCACCCGACGATCCGACTTGTGATCGTCGCAGCTGGATCGTTTCTTCGACTGCTGCACGTTGCCGGTTTCTCTGCTGTTGCTGCCGTTCGTCAAGCAACAACAATGCATCGTCAAGGCGGAATTCAGCGTGGCGAAGCAACAGAAGACTGGCGACGGCGTGGACAAATCGGTAATGGTAGTGGTGGTGGCGGCGGTGGTGATTTCTTCTTCACTGTGGTTCTTCTCCTCCTCCTCCTCGATTCGCGACGGTTCGACTTTATACGCTGCCGAGAAACACAGCCGAAAGTTTCGTTTCTCTCTGTCTGCGTTCTTTCGAGAACGGGAGTGGGAGAACGGAGTGGAGGCAGCTTGGTTCGAGACGTTCGAGGACGACTCGACTCGCTCGAGATCCACGTTCGTTCGGACGTTCGTACCGCGGCGCGAGCACAAATTCGTTGCGCGGAAACCGTATCGCAGCCTCGAACTATCCTCCTCGGCGACTATTCGCTGCTGGATGCCTATCGTCGAAACGTTCTCGGTGTTTACCCTGCTGGTTACGACGGTGGTAGCGACGGAAGTGGAAGTGGAAGTGGAGGAGGAGGAGGAAGAGGAAGAGGAGGCGGTGTCGGAAGCGGTGGCGGCGGCGGCCGCAGCGGCAGCGGCAGCGGTGGCAGCTGCAGCGATCGCCACCGCCGCGGCCACCGAGTTCTTCTCCCTCTTGTTGCGCACGTACTCGTACGTGGTCAGCCCGAGGCAGGCGATGTAACCGTGAAAGAAGCACAGGTGAAGCAACAGTATCGCCACGATCGCCGAGAGGATCCCGATGGCAGAAATGGCGATTATGAGAGTGGTGTCCGAGGCAGGAGCGATAAACGGAATCACCGGATCGGTGGTGGTGGTGGTGGTGGTGGTGGTGCTGCTGCTGCTGCCGCTGCTGCTAGTCGTGGCGATGGTGGCGGCGGCGGTGGTGGTGGTAACGTTGTTGTTCTCGTTGCCGTTGTCGTTCTCCATGGCGGCGGTTGGGCTGTTGGCGAATCGGTCGGCCAGAAGGAGGGAGAAGGAGAGCTCGGTGACGGAGAGGCCGGCAACCGACAGGCTTGCCAAGATCGCCGAGATCAAACAGACGAGGAAAGCACGGTAATTTCTAGCCCCGATGCAGTTGTTCAGCCACTTGCAATGGTGGTCGAATCGGACGATGCATTTGTTGCAGATGGAACAGTGCTTGGTTCTCTTGCTCTCGGTGGTGATGTTGCACAGGTGGCACCTGCCGTTCTCGATCACGTGCGCGTGCCTCCGTCGGTCGAACTCCGGCAGAACTTTGTTCGTCGGCTGAGACCTGACCCGCGGGTCCGCCGGATCCAACAGAACCACCGTCAAGTGGGAGAAAATGTGCGTGACGAAGACGGCAGCGATCACGAGCGAGAAAACTGGCCGTAGGCTCCTCGGCTCGAGCAGCGGCGTCAGTATCGCGAACGTGTTCACCACGATGATCAAGATCACGATCCAGCCGGTCACTTGTTGGGGATGCAACGGCAACTGAAGTCCGTGCACGCGTCTAAACTTTCGCCGTTCCGGTATCGCTTTCGCCAGCGCGACGTTGTTGTTGCTTTGCCGCCCCGGGCACCATCGCCGTAAAATATCCCTCGAAAAATTTCCCTTTCTTTCGTTTCGCATACCGCGCGACCAGACAGATCGTTCTTACATCCGCTGCTGAACATTATCCTCGCCTTCTCCTTTCTTCCTCCTTTCTTCCTCGACACTCTCTTCCTCGACGACGACGACGACGACGACGACGACAAGGATAACCACATATCCTTCTCCTCGACTAGAGAGAGAAGATGACAAGGATTTTCTCTCTATTCATTTACTCCTCGGCTCTTCGCTTCGGCACCTCACCTTGCCTTTTCTTTCATTCCCTCTCCCGTGCCACCACATGCCTTCTTCTCCTTCTCCGTATCATTCCCATTCCCATTCCCATTCCCATTCCCATTCTCATTCCCATTCACTTGTTTTCAATTTATTTATTACCTAAATCTTACGACACTTGTTACCTCGATCCATCGTGATCGTCCTGCACGACGAGGAGAGATCTCACTTGTCAGGACGCTGGACTTTTCTTTTCTACGTCTTCGTACCACGACGTCTTCACCGCGAAACTCGGCCGTATACCTCCCCCTATACCACCCACCCTCTCTCTCTCTCTGTCTCTCGACTGGCGACAGAACGCCCGCTTTCAATCGATATTCGCATAGCAACCTCTGTGTAAACCCCCGTGTAAACCAGCCGAAATGTCTTAAATTTTTCATGGAAATTGTCGCGTATCTCCTCCTATATGTATGTATATTTCACCAAGCAAGCACACCCGTCTTTCCAACGACCTTCTAACGTTATACGTTTCCTCTTCGTCTGTGTTGACTCGATTTTTCTTTGCTTCTTTCTTTTCTCGTTTTCATACGTGTGAACGAAATTGAACGAAATTGAACGAAATTGAACGAAATTTCGTTCGAAACGACAGGATAACATTCCTGCTTTTCTATTTTTTCTTCTTTTCTTCCTTTCAAAAATTCCTTGCTCCATACCACAGAACATCGTCGTTGATTTTATTTTTCCCTTCCAATTGTCTCTCGTAGTTTCTTACGCCTAGCTAGTGCCAAAAATTATACACAAACTGGCAGCGTTTCACCGTGTGAATCACTGTGCAAACGAGTCGAGACGAATCGAGAAGAATAAAATTGTTTCATCAAAGAAACTTCGTTTTCGAGAAAATCGGGAAAATTGTAAATTTATCGCGCTTGAATTTAACCAATTCCATGTTATACGTACGCGCAAATAAGTAAAAGGCGTAGGATAAAACGTTGGTTTTGTTCTATCGTTACTTTGAAGAGTCTAAAGTCTTTCTTCTCCTTCAAACTTGTACAACTTTTATTTATCATTTTATCGAACGTTAAATATCAGCGTTAAGCTATATAGATTCGTCAAACACTTTGTCGTCTAATCTTAATACTTCAAGTTATATCCTAAAGTGTAACAAGTTTCAATGGCTCGTTGTAAAGAGAATCTTTCCATCTTCAAAATCACGATAGACTCGGCAATAAAGTTTTTACACGCGTGTGAATTTTTACAATTTTTGAGAAAAAACAAGGTAGCCTCGCTTTCCCAACCGCTACACGATCTCAAAACATTTTTGAAAAAAAAAAAAGAAAAACAAACTAAGAGTTGTCAAAGTAGAAGCTTCACGGATGAAAATCATGAGACCGAGTAGATCATTGTACGATATCTTCCTTTACAAAGTTACGTTAGTTTAAATTATTTTTCAAACGTTGCCACGCGTTTCGACTAGTACGCAATGTACTAACTCGATCGTGGCACTGCAATATCTCTACATCGTTTTCACGATACACGCGCAATGTTTTTACAACCTTTCTGGAAATTTACGGTATTTTCTGCAATGCTGTTACAATTACAAAATCGTTACCAACAATAATACTTGTTACAGTACTATTTGTAACGTAACGTTAACGTTTTCGTCGGTTGAACCTTTAATATCATCGTTGTCATTATTATCCTTGTTATCCTAGCACTTTCAATTTTTCTTTCTCTTTTCTCTGCGACACGTACAAGAAGGATAGACGTACAAGATTATACATTAATTTTCCAATTTCGTTTCTCTTTTTCTCAAGGAAATAAGAGCTTCTTCTAACATTTTCTTTCACTGCGTGTTTCTTATCGCGTACGCACACTACATTCTTCCTGCTTCTGAATATCGTTTCGATATTCAATCATACTCCACCGCTGCATATTCATCAACGTATATTCATTAATCGAACGGTCAACTATTGTGAATTGAAATAAAACGTACGGACTAACCTTACTTTTGATTCTCAGTTGGGAGGTTAGTGGTCCAAGTGGTTAGTGGTTAGTTGGTCAATTGCGGCACACGATGCGGACGTAAAATTCGTAGAACGAGGTACAACCTTGTCGTATGCGAGCGAGTTTCACACCTGACGATAATTTTGTAGTAATTTTGTCGCTTGTACGTTCCTCGGCGGCCATGAGCGACAACGAGTGTTTCGTATAACCAAGAGATATGCTTCGTGTTATGCTCTCGTTTTATCGAAGACTCTCGTGTTATCGAAAATATCGATATATATCGATATCGGTACGTTGATGCGTGAATGCGTGAGAATCACAAGTTCGCAAGCATGTGTACGAGGGAAGAGCAGTGCGTAGCAGTTTAACAGTTTTCAACCGATCAGCTGATGATCGGGAAACCTTGCTCGATCTGAAAGTAACTGTTATTTGACAAAGTCTTTGGCTTTGGGTCTTTGACAACGATATTTGCTTAGTGTTACCGAGCAATTGCCCAAATATTCGTGTCCCGCCTGCAATATGTGAAATCTGTGAAAATGACTGGTATAATCACTTTGTGCATGACTTGTCTTATTATTTATTGCAGTTTCACCTGGTGAGATCCATACTACGTAATAATATTTATTTTTATTTGTGATATATGTTGCAACATTTTTGTCCTAATGCTGTTTCGTCTAGTAATGCTGTTTCATTTGTCCATCAGGGTGGTGCCAAGGTTTTTGGCATGGTTAGTGAAGAGAAGATACAAGATTTATCTACGTGTCGGTCATATCTCGCTACCGTATTTCATATTACGCGACGTAAATGTATCGAAAAATGGTTTTACATTGGTGAGTCTCTGTTAAAGAAAAAGGTGAAACAATTGTACGTATATATGTGTGTATATATGCTATTTAATTTTAGCAAGTGGAAGAGATTAGCATACGAAGTAGCCTATTCAGCAGTGACGTTGCAAAACTTTTAGCTGTGATTATGAAGGACGTTAGAATTAACAAAGACGTTCCGATAAAACCTGTACGAATAATAGCGAGAGAGCCAAAGGATCCACTGGATTTTCGAGACAAGAAGATTCCACCGATAATTATAACCTTTGTACAAGTACGTAGACGACAGAGACGCGACGAGTTATCATTTCCACGCTACGCTGGAAATAATCACTTTGGCCAAGGTCTTCCACTTGCTGACTCAAAGGTCGTTTGGAAATGTTTTAGTTTATGGCTGTGCACGTAGAAAACTTAAGCCTTTTGATTTTGGGTAACGGTTGGTTAGCCAATGGAAGTGCCGAAAGTCTCACGTTGGACGGTAGCGCTGTTCATGGAGCTCGCACTCTTCTCGCATCCGCAGCCATCATCGGTGGTGCCATGAAATTGTTGCGTCACGCGTCGGATGCTTGTCTGTCGCAGATATCGTTCGCTGGAACAGCCGAAGCAACGCTGAAGGCCCAGGGGGAATTTTCGGTAGAGGTATGAGGAAATTGTTTCGTAGGTATTGCACGTGTCGTGCTGAACGCGCTGACACTTCTTGTTTTAACGCGCGAATTGCAAAGGTTAAAGTTAAAAGTAACGAGAGATACCAAGTTGTGACTCAACGATGTAGCTCAATGCTTTGAACGATAGCTATTTGTGTTTAGCACGCTTAATGGACGATCCTGAACAACTGTCCTTTACAATGGGATTAGATTCAAGGAATCAAGCAGGATATAATTTATAGAAATTGTACGTCGGAATAACGCAGACAGAGGGTTCTGGAGGGGCAGGTCTCGTTACGTTCTTCAAAGATAGAGGTTCATTGATCGATACGGCATCTTCGTATTCAGATGCACGTGTCGACTCTTCCATTGATCTGTTATCTCGGTTAGCACCAGTTGTACCAAAGGTAACTGTACGTTGTTAAAGCTACACCGTACACTGCCGGAAGATTCCGGAATGTAATTAAATTTTTTGGCATTTTTTTGGCAGGATTTTTGCCTGAAAATAGGCAATTCTTCTATAATTACGGGTGGAGAGGATGGCGTAGTACTTGGCTTGGAAGGTACGATGAAGGGTTTGCAAATTAGTACGAAATTTCAACCATCCGACCCGCTGTTAAATTTCACCTTAAACTTGGACGGATTATCAATTCGTAGCAAATTCCCCGTTCTGACGTTACGATCGTTGATCGTCAATTCAAAGGTAACGTTAACAGAACGAGACAAATCGAACGGCTCGAACTTTGAATTCTTCCTTTGTGGACAGATGGAGCGAGGCATTTTACAAATTGCCATGCAAATCAACAATCTCTCCATTATCTACGATCACAAAGACTGGGAGTCGATATTGTGCAATACCGATAGCGAAATTTCGAGACCAGTCGGTGGTATAACGTTAAAAAATAAGCTCCCGTGGTTGGACGTAAGGGTAAATACAGAACTCTACGACTCGTCGTTGTGCGTCAAATTATTGGACGTCCACGAAGCTTCGTGCGGTGTGGCTCGTATGAAATTTTCATTGAACACGCTTGCAGGTGCGTACGTGTAGCTGATTGTTTCGCAGTCGCCTTCTTAACGACGTATCGAAATATTTGATGGATTAACATTTATTTGGTTCCACCATTCGTTCCACCGTCGTTCAAAATGTTATTACTTCGCAGATGCGACGATTGACAGTTGGAACACAGAGTTGGTGGTAGAATCTCTGTATTGTACCTTGAACGGTTCTAACGCCGTTACTTTGGAAACATCTCACCGATGGGGAACGCCTTTGTCCATCGGAGTGTTGTTAGCTACGACACGTAGCAACGCTATAGGAATTGCCGTCGATGCTCTTGTTACCGAATGGAGTTTGGAGCTTGCTAGATTTCTCAAAGAGGCGTACAAGTAAGGCGATACATTCGAGGAATACGTTCGATAAATTTTGTTCGGGTAAACCAGTTGACCGTGACACAGCTTCCTTCAAAATGTTGACAGATGTTGCCAAATGTACAACAACAGAAAAATCGAAACGACGAAAAAGGCGAAAGAATCGGACAGCGTCGTTCAATTAAATCTCAAGATTACAAATTGTAATTTATTTCTTATCGCGGAAAACAATCGTACGTACATACATACATACATACATACATATATATATATATACACACACACACACACACGTGGTGTATATCCTATTTATTTCTAAGAATTTTCAAAACAGAACGTTTGACTGGTTTCGATTGATTGTTTAGTATCTGTGATGACGCGTTTGGATATTGCGAATTTAGAGCACAATGCGAAACGATTGGTGGCGGTAGCAGAGGGTGTCAGCGCGATCACGTTGAACAAAAACGAGCCAATCGTCTGTCAGCACGCGCAAGCATTGGTGCACCCGTTCTTGGCAATAAGAAAGTGCAAGGGCGCGGTTACGTCCGAAGCGATAAATATCACGCTGGACGGTACCAGTCTGGCATGGAGTCCGAATTTGCACCTTCGCCTTTTACAACTCTGGCTGGAATCTGCAGACTTTAGATCTATCGTAAACGTCGGACGCGATTCGTCGACGCGACCGTGTCATCAAGGTTTGTTATCACACTGTTTTTTTACACTGTCTGTCTGTTATACGTTGTTTATACGTTTTCACCGACTTGTTAAATCACTCTTCGCTGTTTCACTGCAGACAACAAAGACGTTGGCAAACAGCGGAAACGATTGGTGGACATATTGGCTACCGGCGGCATTAGTCTGTCTATAGATATTTCTCCGAAGCACTTTTTAGAACTTTCCTCGGACCAGTTGCGTTGGTCGCAAGGAGAATGGAGACTGAATTACATGCGAGCTACTCTAGATATGGCCGACATCGTCATGTTCGAAGGATTCGAATTGATCAGAATATCGAGCAACGAAGAGGTGCTACTGGAGCGACAGAGTAACGAAGGTTTTGTTCTCGATTGGAACGAAACTTGGATGCTCAACATCGAATCGGTAAAAGCTTGCTTTCCGTACGAGCATCAGTTTACCGACGCGATTCAGAACGAATTGTTCAGTATAAAGAGATGGTTGAAAGACGTTCATTCCTCGTCTTCTTCTTCTTCCTCGTCTTCTTTTTCTTCGTCTTCGTCGTCGTCGTCGTCGTCATCTTCGTCGTCGTCGTCGTCGTCGTCGTCACCGACGTCACCGTCGTCACCGTCTTCGTCGTCGTGTTCTTCATCGTCGAGTCAAGGAAAGGAAAGACGTTTGCCGTGCGATTTAATGATAAAAGTACGCGTGTGCGTTAAACGTGCGATTGCAAGTAAAGGTAAAGCTCGCGCACGACAAAAGTAATAATCGAAGGCAATTACTTCGCGTGTTACAGATCAAAGAGTGGGTATTCGAGGTAAGCGACGATCCGTTCGAAGTACGCTTGCGGGATAATTACGAATTATTGGAGGACGAGTACAAAGAGAGCTTGAAGAGGCAAGCGATGCTCGACGCGAAAGTGCAGGAACTCTGCCGGGCGCACTTGTTGCTGCCGCAAGGGAAAGTCGAGGAGCTGTACGTCAGCCTGAACAAGAAGAACGCGGAGATCTACGTGCAACGATGGAAACAGATGCAACGTGCCGGGCCAGCTAGAACGCGACTGTTCGCTTGGTCCATGTCGGACATCGAGATCCTGGCGTTGGCCGATCCGTCGATCGACGGCGTGGAAAACGCGACGAAGGCTGTTCGCGAGATGGACGCGGAGACACCGTGGCCAGAGGACGGCCTCGAGTTCGGTAGCCTGTGGGTGAGGGGGATAAGCTTGAAGTGCGCCGAGTGGAAGTTGCAGCTGCGAGATTTCCCGCAACCGTTGCTGTTGGTCGAAGGTTTGAGCGTGTGGGGCCGATTGGCCGGCGCGGAGGCTCTGGCGCCGCCGCGAGCCAGACGAACCGTGAGAATCGAGATCGGCGCACCTTGGGACGACATCGTCGTGGAGAGGGGGATGACGTCGTTGAAGTACTACCACGATCTAAACTGGGACATCGACAAGTTCAGGTACGCGTTCGGGCCGTGTTGGGAGCCGGTGATCGCGCAGTGCAACCTCAGCTTCGAGAAGATTATCCATCCGTCGCGCGACCCGAGCCCCCCGCTGCCGTTCTGGGACAAAATGCGGCTGGCTCTGCACGGCAGGTTGACGCTTTGCGTGAAACAGTTGACGGTGCTGTTGCACGGTTCGTTGGATCCGTACAACACCACGGAGGAGATGGAGCTGACGTGGACCGGGTTGGAGCTCGACTGGACGCAGGGCAGGATCATCGTGAAAGGTGATCTGGACGTGTACGTTCGCACGGCCAGCAAATACGACGACTGCAGGCTGCTACACTTGCCGAACGTACGTCTGAGCGTGAAGTTGGCGTGGGTTTGCCTGGGCGATCCCAGGGATCATCACGCCGCGATACCTTGCGCCCCGGACAGGTTGCCGGAGTATTCGAGCAATCAGGAGCACGACTCGTTCAGGGCGTTCCGCTCGCAAAATCTGAACGTCAGCCTTTCGCTGGAGACGAAGCCGACCGGATCTCCGGCGTTGGCCGCTAGCGTAGCGCCCACCGCTCTCCTCTACGGCAGCACCCTCCGATGGTTCGAGAATCTGAAATTCATCCTGTCCGGGGCGACCAGGCCGACGAGGAAAGGCGCCCTCTTCAAAAACATCAGACCCAGGAAGAAACAGCTGAGCAGGCATTACAGGAAAGTTCGGCTGACGCTGGCCTTTCATCAGTTCCACGTCAGCTATTGGATGTCGTTCGCGATGCAACGCGGCTTCGAGGTGACCGGCGGCAGAGTGGTGTGCAGCTGCGAGCACAACCTGTCCCTCCATCCGATCGACGACGGGCTGATACATCGTCCGAGAGCCGAATGGTCGGTCGTCTATATGAACTGCGAGCTCAGCGACGCGGAGATCTGGCTGAAGAGCGCCCTCCACGAGGACAAGGAGAGCGCCTCGCTCCGACAGCCGGTGGAGAAGTGTTACTGCTTGAGCGTGGCTCGCGTCAGCTACGGCAGAGAGGCAATATTGGCCGGTGTCACCGGCGGAGACACTCCCACTCACAGGCTCGTCGTGCACGACTTGAAAGGCGCTTGGACAAAGACCAACAGGGACGTGGCATTCGCGCTTTTCGACTCCTTCATCAAGACTCAACAGCTGAAGAAGAATCTGTCGACCGCCGCGTTGAAAGGCTTTCACGCCAGAGAGAGTCGTTCAACGCCGCCGCGCAAGACCACCTCCAGTCGAGCAACAACCAGGTCGATCGAGCCGACGCAGAAAAACGCCACCACGCAAGCGAACGCCACGTCCGCGACGAAGCCGCAACAGGGAGAGGCCGTCGGTATGTTGCAGAGACTGATCGCCGAAGCTGCGAACAAACCGGTCGCCTTCAGCGACGATCTGTCGGTGCAGACCAGGGGCCAACAATTGCGAGGTCTAGCAGCTTGTCACCAAGACGACGTCCTTCACAAGAATTGGCTAAGTACG
>WIUT01006546.1:0-13170 GCA_010645135.1 Tetragonula clypearis
ATGTATGTATGTATGTATGTATGTGTGTATTCATGTATGTATGAAAAGGAAATATACGTCTAATAAGAAATGAATTCTTTTCTTCAGTAATCGACGAAGATTTAATAGATTTTTCTTCGAGACTGGATAATCATCGAGTTACACCACTTCTTTACACACGTTGTGTCATCGAAGACGAGGAAACGTGCCAGTGATAATCGTCATTCGCGTGTTGCAGAAGTGTTAAGCGAGAGAGGAACAGCTCACGTCATCCGAGAGTTTCATCGAGCGTGTAATTATCAACTTCACCTGGAATTACGATTACGTGGTTCACGTGAAACGAGTCGGTAAACGCGAGTCCAACGTTTCCTCTCGAGCTAATGGCGCGCCATGCAATTATCAAGGATCGTGGAAACTAAACGTGTCTTCGTGTCTTTCAAAATTTTTACACGTCGAAAGGTTGTTAATAAATTGCTTGTTCCTTTAGAATTCTTCGATCCTGTTCCTTGTGATAATTCTTGTAATATCTTATTGAAAATGAAGGGCCGATGGTGATACGCAAGCAACATAAATTAAAGTGTTGCTCGGCTGGTCAAATTTCCTATAGTTCGAAGTTACTCCAATCGTGGCAGGCAACCAAAGTCTTTTATTCTTTTTTTTTTTTCTAGCGAAAGTATAAATTCGAGAGAATTTCTGTTTCTCTTCTCTTCTGTTCTTCGTGCTAAAATTCTCTGCGAATGTTGTAAATGTTAAAGCAATGAAATTGAAAGCGATAATAATCGAGGACTTGTGACAAGTGAGAGGAACATAAGGAACATAGGCCTTAAGCGAAATAGGTTTCTTTCTTTGAAATTATGGTCAAATTTTTGCTTACCATCGGGAGTAAAGATGTTCAGGTACAGACAATCCTCGCTAACTCCAGGATCAGGCTGATCAGGCGCAAGCAGTTTTTTGTAATGCTTCTCGTGAAGTTTCAAGCGGTTTCTCACTTGTTGGCAGGACGGTGCGAATTGCGTCGCGTTTCGTATGCCCTTCCAAGATGGAAGCGGATCGGTAACAGGCGCGGAGAAACGCAACTTTCCCAGCGGTGGCTGAGCATAAGGTATTCCCAAATATTGTATCACTTTTACGGAATTAACGGACGCCTGTAACAAGATGAAAGGATATTGTTTATTTTGTTTAATTACTCGTTTAAAAAGACAAAAGTACTATTAAAAATACTATCGAGGATTAGTTCGTTAGGACGACGCGGTTCTGCATTTTCGAGTGGAAAAAGTGGGAAAGTCAGAGGGAAATTAGCGAGAAATTAATAGAAATTGTAAGGCTATAAAATTAGAGAAATTTCATCCACAGTTCTTGAATCGAAACTCTCTGTGTTGATCTTGGATGTCGAATAATTTTATCAGAAAAACCGACAGCAATTTCGCGTCATTTATTGTGATTACGATTTTCCAAGGGAAAAGTTGAACACCGTCGGGTTATTTCGCGACGAAACGTGAATTTACGCGTGACAAATTACGCTTCTGTGTACAGTCAAGGATAATCATACAGGGTGGACAGGGTCGATCAAATATTCGAAACTCTTGAACATAACATTCAGTTCGAGCGTAATGGTAACAATTGTGTACATTTGTTTCGTTTTTCTTTTTTCTTTTTCACGGACAATTAAAGTTACATTACTCATAGTTCGCCTAACTTTCCGTGATTTTTATCGGCGTGGCATTGCCATTTTTTTTTTTTTTTTTTTTTTTTTTTATCGCGCAAAGAGTAACGACGAAGAATGGAAGTTTTTTTCTTGAGAGAGTCCTTTCTTTTTTAACTTAATCTCGATATTTCGTGTCTTAAATAATTGCGATACAATTTATCAAGTTTTTTTTGGTCTCAGCGTAGAATTAATAAAAAAAAAAAGAAAAAAAAAGAGAGAAGAAAGAAACTAATTGGAATATCCAGTTACTCGCAACGAACACCAGTTTCCAAGAAACAAAGGAACACGTGAAAATGCATAACTATGCACGTGAATGAAGCATGTACCGCAAGTTCTTCGAACTTTTTCTGAAAATTGTCGGCACGAGAATTTCACGAGAGCGAGGAAAAAAAAAGTGTGGAAAGAACAACTGCCGTGGAGTATTAAAATTCATAAATGTCGGCCCCGGTTAAGTATTCATCGTGCATATTATCTGCATATTTTTAGTTTAGGAACAATTGAAAGTTACGATGCTTGCATGTTATCGTTCGTCATACGGTTAAAATGTCAAATCTTTATTCGGATGCGGCTTTTTCGCTTCGATATAACTATGTGCGACAGTGATATATTCGTTTCTGTTATATAATTCTCATTCTTTATGCAAAAATGACATTATTAAAAAAAAAAAAAAAAATCGAAAAAAATGGAGCAACAGTTCAAACGATCAAAAACGTAGTAAAATTAACCATAAACCATGATGGTTTATCAGATTTCATTACGAAAAGGTTTTTCTAATGAATATTTACAAATATGAAGGAAATTAAGTAATTTTAAGGCGAGACCTTTTGACTCGAATTGCACGATCGTGAATTTTTCACGATCTTTCTACGATGTTGTTAAAAAAGAAAAAAAAAAAGAAAAAAAAATATGAAGAAATGGAACGATAGTTCAAATGGTCAGAAAATGTTTATAAGAGATTTTTCTAACGAATATTTAAAAATATGAAAAAAATAAAGCGGATTTTACGACGCGAATTACACTTTGAACTTTTTACTGAGACGGTTTTGATTTATTACTTGCTGATCAATCTAACATATTTAACATAAAAATTACAGATTATAGATCTTACACACTGTATATCTTATGTACAGTCAGTCAAGCGTGACAGATATTTTTTTTTTTCGAATTTTTTCATCTCTTTTACATCATGCGCGTTCTACGCATTTTCGTATCTTCAATTTTCCTATAAATTCATAAAACACCTCGATCTATTTTCTAATATATTCGTTAAAGGATTTCTACATGCGTTCGAATATTTTCATAAGCGTCTACGTAAGAGAAATTTGAATAAGCAGCAAATGTGGCAAATTATCTCTACGAAAACATACTGCCGCTGAAAAGTCTTAGGACACTTTTATTTTATTTTAATACTCGATATTTATTTTAAATCGCGCATGTGGATATTACTAATACCTTGCAAGTATTCTCTGTTACATAAAATATTATCCATTCAATTGTTTCCCTTTTGAAAATAAATATGTTTCAAGATTTTGTCCCAAGACTTGACGATGTGTGTATAAAATGGAAATGAAATCGTCGCACCTCCTTGCCAGCGACCGATCCTTGGTCGGGAATCTTGATGATTGGCTGTTCTCGACCTAGACCCTGTCTGGCCGGGGTCCTTTGTGAGTTGGCGACCGGTAACACGGCGAAAAATCGCGCGAGCAACGCGAAAAGCAGCCACGCGGCACACTTCATTTTGCGGACTGATTTGCCACGGAAACAATCGGTGGCTCTGGCTCTGGGGTCTCGGTTCAATCCTCGCGTGACTTGAGTCGACCACCCTCGCCTCGGCATGTTTCTCCTCTGTATGTGTTTCGAGGCCTGCGCTCTTTCACCTGCGGCTTTCTTGCGTCGTTCAAAGTCTCCTGTTAAGCCATGGGTGCACCCCCCTTTTTGGTTACACGCCGAAGGGTTCGTTTCGTGCGTTAGTCACCGGTGGATAACTTTAAATTTAATCGTGACGTACAATCCTCACATTTTTACAACTCCAGCTTCTCCTTCTGTTTGGCAAATATTTTAACATGCATTGTTATTTATTTTCTATTTATTATCTCTACGTTTTTATATTTTTACCCTTTACTATAATCTTACCTGTGTTACTTCTGCGTTCCACAATATTTTGTTCCTTAAACTTTCTTTTCGTCATCACTGTATTCAGTGATTCAGACCTAAATATATATATATATATATATATATATTTCAGACCTATATATATGTACATGGATTGAGTGTTAAATTTGGCAAGATGTTGCAGACAAGGATTGAAGGGCCGAATATTAAGTTCAATCTTAGAAATAATTACTTCCGACAAGTAAGCATGTGTTTTTTTGATTTTTGTGATATTCTTCTCTTTTATGTATTCGTTATATAACAATTATATAACAAAGTAACTCCACAGTTGAAATCTGTACATCACTTACGTTTTATTATTTATTTTTTACATGATTTAGTGTCAGCGCTTAATTGTCACGCAAGTGCTATAGTGACGTCAGATCTAAAATATCAAGATCGTGTCGATGTTTTTTTTACACTTGCAATTTCCTATTCTCGAGCTGCGTAAATCTACGCAAAATTCATTTGCACGCAACTAATTTATACACTGTATTCTAGAATGAACATTGTTAAAAATAAAATGTACAATTTCTAATAAATATATGATCTTCTTAACACTAGTGTATCAGTGTTGATTTTAAAAGTCAGTGTTAATTTTTATCAAGATTTGTGAACGATACTATCTTCCTAAACTTTTATTTGTCCGTCACTACAATAAGTATTACTACTTACATTATTTAGCTTTTCTAAAACGTGCCATAAAATGTTAGTAATGCAATATATTCATAGTAATGAACCTTTGCACTTTTGAATAGTAAATCTATATTATCTTCTTACCTCTTCTCGTAAATACAATCTATTACATTTGCAACACTCCGAAAAATGCGAAATCCATCGTTTCGACATAGTCCTAGAAAAAATCGAAAAGAACCCTAAATGAACAGTAATGTTCTTACTTTTCGATCGTTTGTCGCGCCAATGTCACCCATTTAATTTCAATTGGACTGATCCATACATAGAAACGGGCATTTCCAATATCCTTCAATTTTCTTAAGTGAAACCTCAGCCGGATCGAATGTTATTTTCAGAACGTATAGATTCACCGGGCGATAAAGGGTGGAAAAAGACGGAGAGAGAACGTGGAAAGGAACCGTGGAATAAACGAGTGATTGAAAAGGGTGGTGGTTAGCGTGACCGCAAAAATCGAACGAACGAAGAGATAATGAGCGGGGGCATTAGGTAATATGCGCGTCCAACATAGGTGAAAGGTGATATTGTAGTTTACGGGTTGATGGTGACCAGTTAGGTCGATGATGAATTCAGGGTTGCGAACAGTCAAACCCGTGGGAAGAATAAACTATCAAACGTGACTCAAAATTTCCTTGTCAACCGTTTGTAACACCGTATGATATTTTAAGTTTTGTATCTTCGTACATTTTTCCCCTGTCCATCCTTTCTTCTATGTATACACCAATAATTGCAAATGAATTACTTGATATTATTAGAATAATATAATAACAAAATATATAATATAGCTATGAAGAAATAAAATAATCCTTAAAAATACAAGATATATACATGTGTATATATATTCATTAAGATATATATTAAAAAATACAAGGATAAATGCAAGAAATATATATATATATATATATATTTAAAAAATATATACCTGTGTATAAAACAGTTTCTCAATATTTTCCAACTTGCATATCAAAGGGAGGAAAAATTAATTATGAAAATTTTATTCAAATTCGACAATTTCCTGTGCTTTACGGGCAATTGGTCGACATCACGTAAACGTCACCTAATTATGCCGCCACCTTTGCATTATTCAAAGTCCTTGCTTATCTGAAAATGCAAAAATAAATCAGAAATTTTTAATGTTATGCACGATATGATACATAACCTATTTCTATCAAATCAGGCTAAATAAACTGACCAGTATAAGTACCTTCGTCCGAACAGTAATTTCGCAGACATAATAGG
The DNA here is from genome assembly GCA_010645135.1 of Tetragonula clypearis. NCBI lineage: Eukaryota > Metazoa > Arthropoda > Insecta > Hymenoptera > Apidae > Tetragonula > Tetragonula clypearis. The sequence continues at coordinate 5,768 of WIUT01006546.1, forward strand.
TACGTGCCCTTGAAAATCGATATCGAGGGTCTTTCGCCCCTGTAGCATGGTGCACCTTCATTAAAGTACGCTTTCATTAAAATACGATTCTGTTAATATTCCCAACTATCGTGACCTTGATCTTGAAGTTCGTTAAAAGATGAAAGGTTTCTCTTGAACATTCTAATTTTTATAAATAAATGAAAAATCTCTAGAACTTAATTAAATGACATAGTGGAAGAAGTATGTTGCTCTTAACATTGCCTAACACCTTGTAATCATACACTTACGTCAAGTAGAAATGTACACGTTCACGTTATGTGTCTTCGTTATTAAGATGTGAAATGAGAAATGAAAGAATGAAAAACACGTATATTACTTAAAATTGATGCAATTGATAAGGTTTGGCTGCTTTAGCTTTTCCGTTTCAGGATTTATTTAAACTCGATGCCTGAGATAGTCGCGCCACATGTTGCCTCGAAGAAGTTTTTGTAGGTCCCTTATGGTAAAAAGATCTCTGCACAACCGATAACGAAGGTGTATTCGTTAAAATCACAGATGCAATATGTACCTCGTCTGCGTCAAGAGTATTAAATAAATTGTACGCGAATTCGATTTTTATATATTTTTAAATTACATGATGTTCCCAAATCGCAAAGTTTTTTTTTTTTAAATTTATTTCTATCGCGCATGCGTATTGGACGAAAACCGATAGTGGGGGGAGGGGGGAATAGAATTTAAACTTAGTGGGGGAAAGTTACTGTTAGTCTACGTACGTCTCTTATTCGAACGTTTTCTACCGCGATCGAATTTGTTCGCGATCAAGCGCAAGTACTTATTTAACCGGAAATAATGCAGATTACAGGTATACACACCTCTCTTAAACAATCACATACATGTTTCATGTTGAAATATACAATGTATTTTTAACGTTTTATTTTACATTATTTCGTCGAGATAGCCTTACGAAAATTTCACGCAAGAAATAGCACTAAATAATCACGATTGAAACTGTTGGAAACTATGAATTGTTTAGTTTCCCTATACAACAATCTTTTACTTTTACATAATGATAAACATTTTTCTTTCTTTTACTCGAAAGAAGTATTAAAAAATTCGCGAGTAGCCAAACTCTTAACGTCCATGTTGTGACGTCACGTGGTTCATAATTTTTGGCGGTTATTCTCTCTTTCCGTTCGTGTGTATTAGAAGCTATTCTGTCTCGATACCGACTTTCTTTTATAACACAGCTGGCAAAGTACAAACACAGGTTAGTAACATTTTGCAAATTAAAACTTACTCGATCATCCAGTAAAATTGGACGGAAAGTTGTATCATTTTAAAAGCGAGTCCTCGCAATGATGAATTTTTTGAAAAAATTTTCCTAACCTATAACGCGTGACTTGTTCAGCAACGTATGTTACCAGTTGGCAAATCGTTGCACAGAAAGAAAGACCTGCTAGCTTTAAGAAATTAAGAAACTAAAATATCAATTGAATAGACGAGTTTACGGGCACGATTCGGTCTGCCAAAAGCATCGCTTCCCGTTCCGAATCAACGTGAACCTGTTTACCAATATTTCCAGTTACGTATCGGCCTGAAAGTCACGCGAACGGCGGCGCGGGAATACCGGAAAAAGGCGCAACAAGAAGCAACGTCAGCGATGCCTGGGCAGCGGGCGGGCGGTGGCGCACCGTGAAAGGTTAAAAATACATATTCGATGCTCCTAATTCAATGACCGGTCGGCGTATGGCGATTTACGTAGTAGTAGTAGTAGTGCTTCGTTAACTGGCCGCGTGTCGCCGCTTAATCTGGCCAATCATCGAGGTTGGTACGTGTATTCCTATTATCATATGAAATCTCAAGTATTTACTTTTTCTCCAGCGAGGAGATACAGATATTTATGATATATATATGAATGTCACTTGTTTACCCGTACTTTAAAAAGTACTGAAAGCTGATCTGAGAGTAGAAGAGTGTATACTACTTAGTACCAAACTTACTGTCCTAACTAAACTACTTATTACAATATACACGGTGTGTATATTATAATTTGAATTTCCCGTGAATTCGTTTTTAGCTATCGGTGGGGACACGGACGGCCAGCAACGGAGACAAAATCGTGGCCAGTAAACGCGACACTGGGTACACACACGAACGGCACCGGCGTTCGCCTCCATCGGAGAGGACAGTCGTTGCATTGAGCGACTCGCTGGTGAGCAGAGCAGAGCAGAGGAACGCTTGAGCAGAGAGCGAACGGTTTAGTGTATGGGTTTGTGGCGGCTGTTTGCCGATTCGTTGACTTGCCGGCACACAGTCGGTCGGCTCGGGTCGAAGGCTGCTGCTCTCTCAGTCCGTCTCGCGACCGCGTGCCAAGGGGATGTCGTTTCTCCTCTTGCCTCTCGACGTCTCGTTCAACCCGTCTTAAATAACCGATCCATGTATTTTTTGCCGTTTCTCGCCGTTGGTTTATTCCTCCGAGAGATCTCCGACGCGCCAAATAAATCGGTGGCGCGCACACGAGATAATATGCGACGTGCGTTGAACGAGTCTCGATATTAAGAGGGTTGCATTTGTAAGGACGATTTTGTGACTGTGCGAAATTTCCATGGACCAGCGACAACGAGAGAGGAGAGCATCGTCATTGATTCTGTGATACTGTTCGCGCGGGCAAAATCGAAGGATTTGATGCGACGAGATGGGTAGCGAGGCGGACGCGGAGACCACGACTGCCAACGCCGTGGATTCGGATGGATCCGTTAGCTGGGAGGACTTTTTCGGTGAGTTTATCCGCTCCTTTGATCTGTCTGTGCTTCGTACGTGCTCTGGTGATCGTGAACATTGAGTCAGAAGCTTGTAAGAATTGAATTTATCAAAGTATTCAAAACATGCATGTCACTTGAATATGTACTACATTTTTGTAAAACACTCGAGCACATAATCAGATATCAACTGCAGTGATTCTCACGTACTTACGATTTGCTAAATAATAAATAATTATATGTCATCAGACAGTTGTTCAACTAAAGAAGAATATCCATGAAGTTCTTCTTGTTCTGTTGCTACAGAAGTCACTTGTAAGATGCATAATTAATTTCTAAAATAGTCCGAGATATCTTGGGAATTGCTTGCAAAAGTACAATCCGGGAAAAGATTCATAGTACAAGGCTATAGAGATAGTATTTAGTTATATACAAAACTGCATTCACAATCACCAGCACATGTCTCCAATTACAGCTTATGTTCAAATGTATATATATATATATATGTATGTATTCATGTGCGTGTATTTTACACACGTGCGTAGTGCATTTCGTTTGGATTTACAATATGTACACGACGATCAGCATTGTTAATACAACCTCACAGATTGTAAAAATAGAGTTTTTGAAAATTGACGCGAAAACAAATGTAGAAAATTCTTTCAATTCTACGGCTTCGAGATATTCCTTAAAGCTACGGGACGAGAGTAACAGTTTTTCAAGTTTCTCTGCAATTGTTGTTTGAAGTCAACAGCGCGCCGGCATTTTTTTTTTTTTTTTTTTTTTTTTTTTTTTCTTCATTTTATCGCCGGCACGCGCGTGGTTTATTGTTAGGTTATACGTGCGACGTTATTACGAAACGATAAACAATGCGAGTGAGACGACGTGGGCTTCTCGCCAACAGGGAAATAACACTTCAAATTGTGTTTCACGTAATGATGAAAGGCGTGAACGATTCGCTTGTGTTTCGCGTCGTCGTCGATAATAATTCACGAACGGTAGTAAAAAAGAAACCGCCAATCGTAACGCTGCAATGTAAACGATCGTCGCGTGTTTATTGTCTCCAATGGAATCGCGCGCGTCCTCTTTCGAGTGGATAATTCGCCTCGTTGTCCGGACGAGGTTATAATACGACACTCAGATCCAACGTCCGAGACAGAAAAAAAAAAAAAAAAGAAAAAAATGGACGATTCCAACTATGAGAAGTTGCGGGTAAGATTTATGTTTTTTATTTAGAATAATCCAATGAAAAATTGGATTTCAGGGATATATAAATCGCTACTTTCGTTAAGTCGATGAAATGATAATATAATGACCAGGTTAGGTTGGGACATGTTTACAATGAAAGAATCGAAAAATGATTCAGGAAATGATTCAGAAATTATCTGAAACCGTCGGAGACACAGATAACATCATTTTACGTATAAAAAATTGCAATGCAACACAGAGATACTTTTGTATTATTATCTAGTGAAATTGTTGACCATAAAACGATAAACTATTTGGTTTCAAGAAGATTAGTACATCTTCGGTGCTAAGATTAGAATTGTTCGGTTCTCGAAATGATGTATCAGTTACTATACATAGAGATTGCTGCATAATTTGCTATTCCATTTTCTGTAATTGCGTATTGCTTGAGATTAATAACATGGGAAATTAGCTCGCTTAATTAGTTGAATTCGCACGTATATTTTTCAGTGTGCATTTAATTTGATATTTACTCTTTTCTTGCATCGGTTGATAATGAAGTTTGCCATTCGTTGCAGTCACACTGCAAATTTGTATGGAAATTGTGAAAGGAAAAGTAAACAGGGAATTGTATTCTTGGAACCATGAAATCAGTGATCTGATAACATTTATTGCGGATATCGATATTATCAATATTGGCAAATATTGTTTCGAAATTAACAGTTCGTGCTTAATTGTACGCGTACGACGCGTTTTTTTCTCTCTAAATGCTTGAAAAATAAAAGTACACGCAATATGTTATTTCATTGCACGAAAGATTTTTATGTAAGATTTGAAAACACTTAAAAGTCTATGATTTTATTGGAAATAGTCAGTTATAATATGGAGGTTAGGTTAAAAACTTTCTATGACTATGTAAGTACTAGATGAGTATACTTAGATATATAACAAGCGTGTAGAACTTTATGTGCATTTTATTTTATCTCTTTTGTTCATGGAAGATACGGTATTGCCTTCTTTATCTGAGATTCGACGCAGAATTTACGATTTTCTAATGACTTTTTCCAACTCAACACACAACAAGTCACGTCTTAACAATCGCGATTTTTATTTTTTCTTCCTCAAGTCTTCGTGCTTGGGCCAGGTATTTTGAAGTCACCTGTACTTCCTACTTCACTTTGCTCATTTTTCATTTTGCTGATAAAATCGCGTGTATATTATTGCGCGAGTTGCATCGCGAGCAGATAAGAGAGAAATTATTCGAAAAAAAAGGATACCAATTAAGGATTTCCCTAAAAGAAACAGAGCGATAATCAACACGTTGCACACTTTCTACTTGTAAAAATCGGATAACAGATATCGCTTGTTCTCTCTTTTCTCGTTTCTTTCTTTATGTATTTTTCTTTTTTTAACGAAGAATCTTTACATTTAACTTTATGTTTGAAGTTACTCGAAAGTAACGAAAGTTTGCTAAAAATAATAGAGAAGAGATAATACAGGTCTCTTTAAACGTTGTAGACAACAAAGATGGCGGACTTATCCCGACTATCACAAGTTAACCTATTATCGAAACTGTGAAAAATACAAAATTCGATGAAATATTCACATTAGGAATTAAATTCAATTACCAATTTAGATTACATAAAAAGCAAACCATAGATTACGATTGAAAATTTAGAATTCCTCGTCTTTTCTCTGGAATATTCGTGCTAAAATAATAAGACACAGAAACAGAGTGCTGCTTCGTTCCGAAGTATAAAAGTGTAAAGATTGAACATCTTTAAACACTGAAATTTTCCGCCGTTTTTTTGAACTGCACTGTAGATGATCTTTCTCTGTACAGGCCTCTTCAAACGTTGTAGACAACAAAAATGGCGGACTTATCCCGACTATCACAAGTTAACCTATTAACGAAACTGTGAAAAGTACAAAATTCGATGAAATATTCACATTCGAAATTAAATTCAATTACCAGTTTAGATTACATAAAAAGCAAACCATAGATTACGATTGAAAATGTAGAATTCCTCGTCTTTTCTCTGGAATATTCGTGCTAAAATAAATGTTGAACACTTTTAAACGCTAAAATTTTCCCGCCGTTTCTTTGAACAATACTGTAGACGATCTCGCGCGTTAGCTAGTAAGGAAGAGAATAAGAAAAGAGTGCCTCGTGACTCTGTGATCTATTACCGCGCGGAAATTTCTGATATTCATTTGCATGCCTGGACGAAACGCGCCTCGTTGATGCGGGCTGACTCGTCGAGCGCGCGCTTGCACGCTCGCGCACGCACGATAGTCACGAAGAGGAGGAGACGCTGCTACTCGCGAGTCAAGTGTGGCGAAGTTAAGGATGCGACACGATGCACAAAAAACCGTCGCTCTGCCGGATGCAGCGTAGAGGCCGTCGCCGTTTTCCTCGATTCGCTCTTACGTGCCTGTCTCCTCGTCAGCGTATGTGCGCGTGTGTGTCGCGCGTATTCCCGTCCGCGTGCACGCCGAAAAACCGAGAAACCTACTACGGAGCCTGCCGTTCCGTCTGCATTTTTGTAGCATCCGAAATTCGCATCCCGAAATTCAACAGAATCTACAGAATTTGACTTTGTATAGAAATAATCGGCAACTATGGATTGTTATTTGAATTTATAATATATTCTTCATTAACTGCTAGTATCGCTACTTGCTTTCACTCTAGGCGTATATTATACCATTACACATCGTTCGTTATGATTGTCAGCAAATTATGAAAAAAAAAAAAGAGTAAAAGCTGTTGGCTGGAGTTTACAAGTACAATGTCCCATCAGAAGGGACGAGGGTCGAGTGCAAAGGGTTAAATAAGTTCGGACATTAGTTCGCCGATCCTCCCGAGCCACTCTCGTAAGGTCATCGTCATAGGATTCACCATTGCCGCTACGCCGTAACAATCTTATTATACGCCGTTTCATGCCGGCGGTATCTCCTCGATTCGTTAACATTCCTGGCGAGGAGCGTCTCGTTGACAAATAACATTCCAGGATGTGACACTTGGGTCACAATACCTACGGCCCTGTGATCGTGTGGGCTTAGCAAAGCGTAGGCGTGTCATGCTGTCCCCCTCGCTGCATTTGTAACGCCAAGTGCTGCCTGTGCACGGGCACATAGGTGCATCTACAGGCTGATTCACATCGTGTCCATTAATCCTGCGTTTCGAAGGTTAGATGAAGATAAGATTAGAGGAAGTATTATCTCTAATGCTTATTGCCGGCTCATTTGTAACCAAGGCTCAAGGGACAAGGACTTGTTTGTCCCCTCTATTGTGTACAGGCTGATTCGCATTGTATGTCACAGATAATTGTTATCTTCCTCATTGGGGAACATTTGTCGACTCAATCTTCCAAGGTTCAGTGTTCAATCTTATTCTTTATTTACAATCTTTCTACGAGAGCGTAGACGAGTGAAAATCCCTTCTAATTGCTATTCTAACACACCCTCTAGATT
>WIUT01006547.1:0-13168 GCA_010645135.1 Tetragonula clypearis
TTCTAAAGAAATGATATAATGAATTTTTTTTTATTTTTATTTATTAGAAATCAAAATAATCTTGGCAGAAATAACTTCGTTTTAACTGTCGAAGCAGTTCTAGTGTTAATATAACTGGCGTTGGAGTCATCAGTTAAAGAAAACGATGGCTTCGATGACAAAAAATTTCATTCTTTCCTCTTCGACACACGTAAAAATCACCTCTCGGTCAATTGACCACAACGGGATGGAAAAATTTGTCCGTGGCTAACGTAGATGAATTTCACATGTTCGATTTGATGGAACCTGTCGCAAAATTGGCCTTGGCCTTGAATTTCAAAAGTTTCTTTTCCTGCATTGTGCTCCACTCATCACGAAGGTAAAACTAGTAACCTAGTTCCAATAGCTCTAGTAGTTCTTTTCAATTACTATAACCTTTGCGGGCGCGTGCGTGCTAACAGCGACTTTGATGATTCTGAACGCGTGCCTATTTCACGTAATTTTCGCGTCAGGTTTCACTAACGTTTGATTTCATCATAGTTGTAGCATCGGTGCAAGTCTAAATAATCAAATGATAAAATCAACAGTTAACGTCGCTTGAAATAAAAACATTAAAAAACGTAGTATAGTAACATCCACGCGTCCAGAATCATTAAGTCGCTGTTAGCGCGCGCATGCCTGGCGGTGTAAAACGTAAAGAAATTGTTTTGTCTTTTTTTTTTTTTTTTTTAAAGAACTATCAAAGGTTGCAACCCACGATTCCTTGGAAAAGTTTTACCATCGCACGTTCTTTACACGTTATTTCCATCAAATCGCCGTGGAATTCATCTGTGATAGCCACGGACAAACTTTCCTTTCCACCCTGTGCATCTCGAGAGTCGGTGCCTCTAGTATTTATCAGAGTAGTTTTCATATCGAGACGCGAGACGAAAACCCCCCCTAACTCCGTTTCTCTCCACGTTCGTAGATATTTCTGGCATCGAACCGATTCAGCTACGACTCCGGTGTTAACTCGGCCGATATCGATATCTCGTCGGTGAAGAAGTTTCTTAAGTGCAAGTTGCGGTTTCGAGCGTAGTTTGCTAGCCAGTCGCGGGAAAGTCACCGGATGGATACCTCGCCTCGTTTACCGATCGATGGCCGTTTAAAACGATTGCCAGTGCCTTTGGACGCGTTTCCGTTTCATTCGCGAGCGAGAAGAAAAGGGCAAGCGAACGAAAGGGGGAAGAAATTGCCTCGTTTCCCTTTGAACGAATTAATGTCGCGCGAGGGCCGTGTTAAACAGGTTACGTGTTATAAACGAGAAGTACTTGGTATTTATTCAAGTTGATGGCCATTCGCGGGAGAATAGAAGAGCGAGTGTGATTACACGCGCTATCATACCGATAGGAGAACGCAGAGAGCAATGGCGGCGAGCGTGAGACCCCCGTTTGATTTTCGTTCGATTAAATACGAACGGAAAGAGAGAGAAATCAAGATTTTCCGTGCTGCGTTCATTTACACGTATACGATGGTTGAAAAAGAAAAAAAGAAAGAACTGGATCCTCTCGGGAATTTGGAAACATCTTTCTCGTGTTTCTTGGTAAATAAAGATGTAAATGAGATTTAATTTACATTGTTTTCTTTTTTCGCTGTTGTTAAACGAAGACGTGAACGAGAATTTAACTTACATCCTGACACCGAATAAGAATTAATAATTTCCCTGAATTGTCATTGTATTCTATTAACGTGTACATTAGCATATTTAAATATATTACAAATAAACAATACGCACGTATTACACATGATGTTTCGTTACTTTTTACTTGCCGGAGTTTTTTATTGTTTGAATCTGATGAAATTTCTGAAATTTTCCTCGGCTAACAAGTGACAAGTAATTATGCGAATGCATCATTCGTACTGAATTTCGATCATCCAGAAATAAAGAACGTGATAAAATAGCGTATATATGGAGTATTATATACTAGCACATGAAGAGGATACACATAATAATTAAAGCAGAGAGAAGCAATTATTAATTATTAAAAAACTTAATGTTATTATATATAATATATATTTTATACATATTAATATTTTAATATATTATTATTATATATAGTATATTTGAATGTAATACGTATTATGTATATTGGCATTATATGTATACCTTAATAGCTAATAAAAATGATCGTCGAATTACATTCAGACCACTATACTCGCTGCACTATATTGTTTCCTAATTCTGATTTAATTTTGCCTTTCAATTTTGTTTTATTGACTGCGTGAAGTGTTATCTCGAATGTGACTTGAGAGAATTCTGGGAAGGGGGAAATAATTCTGTCACGCCGAGAAATATTTACAAAATCAAGTCAAATTTAATTCAAAAAGTTCACTTTATTGGATACGACTGGCATTTGAAGAGATAATGTTTGGAAGATACACACGCTAGTATTGAAACTTAGCATGGATAAAATGTATAAATTTCATTTTTCAAATATCACATGTACGTATATATAAATTAAATACATTCTTCTGCTTCTTCTCCTTCTGTTTTCTTTTTTTTTTTTTTTTTAATTCAAGCGATTAATTAATAATTGATATTCGTTTCGATGAAGATATCACACAGTTTCGAACGCAAAAAGCTACGTATGATCAATCTATAGTTAATCTCGAAATTGAAAACTATTTAACGACAGGGTGATGCAAGTCAAAAAGCACAACTTTCATTCTGGTTTGAAAGCATCACACGCCAGACATTATCCAACATTATCAGAAATTGCAAGGAGTTGTTATTTCAATTGTATCGCGGCGACGTCAGTACTTTCTAAGAGAAACAGATTGAAAGAAATATACTGTGAATCGATTATTCCTTACCTCGAATAATTTTGTTAATGATAACTGTGACAACAGGATGTAGTAAATACATATGTATGAAGAACTGAAACGTATTACGTCACGTTTTAGCAATTACGTAAACCTGACAATTTCTCATTTCATCCTGATACATTTATAAAAAATACACTTACAATTACATCCGAATATATATTTCAATCTTTCGATTTTCGTCCAAAGTTCGTAGGTACACTTGTCGAGCCACTCGTATTGTGCAATCAAGAATTCGATTACCCCGATACAATTTGCTTTCACAAAAATGTCCACAAAGTTACAAAGGGTGTTCCGAACGTCGAGTACAATTAGTACTAACTCTCGATCCCATCCACTACCGCGCGCGCAGTGGCAAAGGGTTTTAAATTTTACTAGAAATACAAAAGATGCTGGAAACTGCGAGTGGCCCTTATTTTTTTTTTTTCTTTTCTCGGCTCAGGATTATACTTCACGGTGAAGTGGAACGCTCGATCCCATGAAACGATTCCGACGGTTCTTTGTTCGTACATAAATTGATCGTCTCGCGCGTTTCTCGCGTCTCGCGACTTTCACGTTTAAACGAATCCTTTTTCAGGGTTCTGAGGCGAAGATATGCTTTTTATCAGAGATTCCTTGAATGGAATCGGTCGCCTCTCTAGCGTCTCTCGCTTCTTCGTTGCAAAAGAATATAGAGAGATATGCTTCGTTCCGACAAAAGACGATAGAAGGCGACGGGGAAAAATCCATTCCTCGGCATGAACCGGCATACTAACCAGATATGCGATACATACGTATGTAAATATGTATTTGGTCTTCTAAGCCCTTTTCCTTTTTTTTCTCCCTCTCTCTCTCTCTCTCTCTCTCATTTCGAAACGTCGTCGATTTAGTAACACAAAAGTAAGAGACGGAAAGAGAAAAAAGATTCCCCAAAGTGGTACGAATGCTTTTGCGTGCACGACAGACATTCCTTTCTGGCTTTTCGCGCGCGAGCGATCATCCAAGGTATCAACCCCCTTAAAAATTCAGTCGCATTCAAACGGTTCCGGGCGAATCGGAATTAAGCAGGTATCGACTTGGTGCCACGGCCGACGAGTCGTACGAGGTGGTAATACCACCGTGCGATGAGAACGCGGAAACGAACAAAACCAATAAAATGTAAATCGGCGAGATCGGGAGCAGGAAGCGGGGAATCTAGGAGAAAAGGAACTGGGAATGAGTTCGAGACGCTGTCGACCAAGAAATCGAACGAAACTGTTAACTTTTTACACGCAGAGCCTATTTGTCGAGGGTTATTTCACTTTTAAATCATTTTCTTCGAACCTTTTTTTCTTTTTTCTTTTTCTTAATAAAATTTTCACAGGCATTTCTAACATATAATATAAAACGTATGTTTATTATATTATTTGTAAATATATATTTATTCACATTTTTCGTATAAACGTTCGATGTTTCGATCGATTGGTGGTGCCAATCAGAAAGGAGGTGGCACTACTACGTGAAAAAATGAATCGAAAGTAAAGGACAAAGTTTTTCGTTTTTTTTTCGAGAGAGAGAGAATATATTTCAGTTCGAAAATATAATCGCGTACATATTTGAATGCTAATTCTGGTCTGGATATAGAAATACGAATGATTCTACGCACAAAAATAAATTATTTATTATTATTTAATTATTATTTTATTTTCTCGGAAACGACATCTTTAAACGAGAAAATCTTTATTCTTTGTTCTCGACTTTTTTTTTCCACGTAGAATCGGATGCACCATGTATAACATACAATTTCGACGAGAGTTGCCAGAGTTGTAAATGATATCCGTTTTCAAGTCCCTTTGACAAGTACACTGCTTCCTAATTATTATTACGTTGTGTTATATTCAACTCGTCAAAAATGATGCATCTGCAATCTTGAAATATATAATTGCAACAAGTCCAGAACGAACGATCACGACGTCAGACGAAACTTCCAGAAGAAAATAAGATCACGCAATGTGTGAAATTGACAAAGTACGCGAGGACAGGATTCGTGTAAATCTTGCGCGAAATAGAATATAAAAATTTAATCTATTTATTGTCGACAAAAAAAAACTCGTAAATTTGACTATTTATTTTTTCACTTGTTGACACGTCAATTCACCAAGGGACAAATACCAATGAAGAACGAAAAAAGCTGGAAAAATGAGGGACCGACGGGAATTAACTTTGTCGCAACGATACAATTTTACACAGTTATTTTGTTGTTGATTATTAAAATAGCCTGGAGAGCCAACCAGGTTGTTTCGAACAGATACATACCGGAGTAAAATATTGGAAAGTTTGGAATAATTCTTTTTTTTTTTAATTGGAGCTACGTGAATTACTGAGAACAGAAAACAAATTGTGATTTTTTTTTTTTTTTTTTAATAAAATTGATCCATTCTCTCGATCCGTGAATTTTAAGAAAAGTATTATATTCCAATCATTTTCCTGTCACATGTATGGACGTTTGTACATAAATGGAATTTCATTGAACGATTCAATTCTTCAGATCTATGTATGCATGCCCCATGACATGTTGCTGACGCAATTTCTACTCTTTCTTCTTTTTCTAGAGCAGAACAAACGTTCCTGTTTATTTGGAATCTGTTTTTTTTTTTTTTTTTTCTATTTCGAGAAAGAAAATTTCTGCAAAAAGACAAAAAGGGGCAAAAGTTTCAGCGAATATACGCTGTATTTCATGACAGTATCCTTGAAACGGAAAAGACAATGATAAAAAAAATTACAGTTATTTCGTAACTAATTTTAACATACACACACACACACACACGCACGAGTTATTTCGTAACATATATATGTAACATATGTATTTAATATATATATTATTCAATGAAACTTTGTATCAAAGAAGTGGGGTAAAATAGCTGTACTTAGCTATGAAAATAGATGTTATGAAAAATACACAATTTTACCAGTTTTAAAATTAAAAATGATGCAATCAGCAAAATAATATGTACGAAACAAAAATAATGTCACTGTTATCTAAAACTTACAAATAATTTTGAGCAAATTATCCGAAAATTATTGGGAATAGTGTATGTGAATTATATTTGCATAACCTTGAAATACAGATGAGTCAAACGTTTCGATATTTAGTGCATTTTAAGCATTTATTTAATGCAGTTAACAAAGCAAAGAAGTTTTGTTCAAAACAAACAAAGCACCTGCGCTTGGATTTTTCCATTTAAATTTCGCGGCATTGTAAAAACCAAAGTATACCGTAAAGTACATAAATCATAAAGCAAATGATCAGCCATCATCGTTGTCGCAAAATGACAAGCACGTTGATAAATGATGTCAAAATAAAACCGAGACGTCAAATCACTTTTAAATCACTGTGTCAGATTGATTTCGACGTTTTACAGCTAATTTTGAAATAGATTTCAAAATAATTATTGCATCGTCAACATCAAGTTATAGATTTTATATTACAACATCAAGTTATAGATTTTATATTACAAGAATTTATGTTATCTTTCAGAATAAAAGAATTGGCATTTTTACATTTACATTTAAATTTAAAACATTATACCTATTATAGGTAAGATTTATTCATTATATAAAAGAAGTACAAAATTTTTTATAGAAGATACCGTACAGATACAGAAAATTAATTGTCCGTGAAAAATTTACTTTCATTGAAACTTCTATTCACTAATTTTATGAGTTGAAAATCTCACAACAAACGTGTCAAATCGTAGAATTTCGTTAGAATATTCAGTTCCTGCGATAATTCTTGTAAATCACGACAGATATTATTAACAACATGCATGGATGGTATCCTAGAGAAAATTAGAGTATTAATTAATCGTAGCTATTTAATCCGAGAGCAAACAATTACATTCTCGCCATATTTAACACTTTATCGACCGGTAGCCTATTAATCGGCCAACATATTTTAACACTTTACCGACAAGTAGCCTGTTAATCGACTAACATATTTTAACAATTTACCGACCGGTAGCCTATTAACTATTCACCGCTAATACACGGTCGGTAAAGTGTTAACTGTCGGTAGTTCTAGTGTTAACCCTTTGCGCTCGATTGTCGCCGCAGCAGCGACACTAAAAGGGAACAATGTTTTTTCCAATTTAAATATTTTATACATTGAGTTTAAATGTTTCTTTAGTTTCTCTTGGAAGCCTGTGCTGTTAGTTAGTCTGTAGCCGATAGTAAAAATGACTCGAAGTCAGCTGATAGGTTGCATTAACCCTTAACCGGGGACCAATATTGCCACGTAAGCGCGACATGGCACTTTTACTTACTGGGTCCAATGCCGCGGCAAAGATCAATTTTATTTTTTTTTTATCGCTGTTAGAGTTGTCATATTTACTATTAACGCGTTAACTATTGTGCCATGTCATTTCTGTGAATTTGTTCTCGCTCGTTATGTTTCTATGTTCTGTTATCTTTTACCGTTTTTTGCGTACGTGTGCACTTTTGCGCTGTTCGCGTGCAAAGTCAGTCTTGCGTTTTATTTTGTTAATAAACACCGTGAAATATGGCCGGAAAACTCTGAAAGAATAATACACGCATGATAACGATAATTTCAATGACGTTAGCAGCAGTGGCGACGAGTTCGAATTCGGTATTTTCTAACGATGAAAATGAAAAAAATCCGAGAAGCGTTACGTTTTCAGGCTACAATGATAGTGATAGCGAAGTAGTTCGATAGAGGAAGAAGAAAAATTCCAAATATAAGTTACAGCGAGGATGAAGAAGGTGAAAACATGATACTGATGATGAGAATATACCGAGTGGAAAAATGTTGACAGAAATTGACGACATTTCACCTGGGATTCACAATTCAATGCTTTTTCTCTTCGTATGAAAAATAGTAGCTTGGACCTGGTGGGAAGTAAACTTGAAATACTTCCGGATCGTTAAGGGTTAATAATTGTTCGGGATGCAAAGGGTTAAAGAGATCGCAGAGACAGCTCGGGCTGATGAGGTGTTATATCGATATGATAATAATATTGAAATTGGGGATGTGTTTTGAGATTGAGTTACTCGACGGAGCGGGAACGAAAGGTGTCACACCCTTTGGCGAAGGGCCGATAATTATAAGGTTCACACTCTTCGTGGAACAGCTCAGTCGAATGATGAACGCGGGCGTATCGTGGGAAACGAGCATGGTCGATCATTCGATTCACGGGGCTGCCGTGACGACGAGGCCAAGTGAAGAGAATTATCGGCAGGGCCTTTGAAACTCTCTTTGTTGAAACACGCCACGCGCGACACCGGTCTTTCGTAGTTATTCTTCTCTTTTTCGTTTGTTACCGACCGAGCTATATATAACGAGATGTACATTGAATTTTTTTTCGTTTTGCCTGATTGATTTCTCAACCGTGCGCGAATAGTTCGTCGTATCTTTCTGCAGATATTCTGTATTCCTGCTTGCTTTCTAAATTCGTTGTCTAACACCTCTTGGTGACGTTTAAAAAAAAAAAAAAAAAAAAAAAAGAACGTGTCGCTGGAACGAGAATGCAATAACGATTATACTCGTCAAACGCAGATTTAGTGTAACGCAGCTGTTGATTGTAAAATTGAATTAAATTACACTAATTTTTTTTTAAGAATCAATCATTTTAAGTCGGTTGACATTATTGAGAAAACTCAAACGTTCATGATTTTCTTATTAAACAAAGAAGTCAGGTATTTTCAGAGAAAATGAATAGAAAGTGAAAATTTAATTTATTCTTTTAGAATGGTGTTTCTTTGATGATACGACAAATAATGGCACTTTTTACAGCCATTATTATTAATTTCTTGAAACACTTCAGCGAACATCTTCGTGTTGGGTTTAGTCTTTGACAGTGTGCTTGGTGTACGGGAAATCTGGAAACTGTTTTCCAACGAAACGTGTAGGCTCGAATTGTAGATTGTCGATCAACTGATGTTGCACGTGTTGAATTTATATCTTCAATTTGTTTTTGTTTTTTTTTCAATACACTTCAGGAGAGGGAGTTTACACGCGTCAATTTTCCATTATTCTTTTTATATAACAAAAATGAAATAATGTCAAATAAATAAAAGATGATTTTTCCATATATATATTCCATATATATATATATATACACACACACACATACACACACACACACACACACACACACGGAAATTATACATGCATCCAGATTGATTTTCACACGATACAAGTCGCAAGATGGCGCACACGAGCGATCATAGAAAGAAACGTATCAGTGACGTTCAGTCTCGAAACATCAAATGTTCTAAATTTACAAATCTGTTTCATCTCCTGTGAAGAGATTCAAGTAACAAATTGTAATTACGACGAGTAATAATACTCGTCATTCACGGCAAAATGTAAAATTGAATCAAATTATAAGGGACTAATGCTTTTTTGAGAAATCCAATAATTCTATCGTTCAACTTAATCAATACTAATAGCAAGGGAATGTTTGAAAATGATGTGAAAAGAACTCAGTCGAGTCTAGTCTCGAAATACTGGAAATATCAAAAAATTTGCAACTACGTTTTACTTTCCGCAAATGATTCATTGGAAAGCAAGAGAATTGTAATTGCTCTTCTCGCACGCTGTAACGAGTGTGCTGAAAATTTCTTCGCGACTCAGTATACTATCACTCGTAGCGTAAGAGGTTGCTGAGAGAGAAAAATACGACGAATTAATTGGAATTGATTTCCTGCTCGCGAGATATAAATCCTCCGTTCTTTAGTACCTTGGCGGAAATTCATTCACAAACTCGACATTCATTCTTTCCTCGACGGTTCGCGATCCAATAGGGGAGGAAAAAAGCTTCCAGCGACCGAACATGTTCGCAAACACTGGCTACAGGGATCGTACGGGTTAATCCCGTTTGAAGGAAGTCCAGTCGGGAGAGAGAAGCGCGTTGACTGGAGAACGCGCGTGCACACTCGTCGCAGACGACAACTATCGACGACGACGACGACGACGAACGAAGCACTTTCATTTCGAATTCATCTGCCGGAGTGGAGACTCTCTCATTTACTCTACCTCATTTACTTTCACCTGTCACGATACCGCGCGCTCTTCCTCTCGAAATCCGGCGCGCTTTTCACGCTCGCGTACGCGCGAACGGCCACGGTTCTCACCGTGTGGCGTTTGTTCTAATTAGTCTAACCGTGGTATGTATTTCAATTTGCCTCGGTAGTCGACTCGATCGAGTCGCGCGGCGAACGTTCTTTGAACGCGTCAGCGAGCCTCGCGTAATTAAACCAGACTTGGCTGCTGCTGCTGCTGGCTCTCTTCTCTCTTCTCTCTTTCTCCTTTGGAAACTTTCCCTTCACAACGCGCTTTGACGCGCGCGTAATCGCGATTCTCTCTCTATCTCTCGTTCGTTCGTTCTCTCCCTGTTTCGTATTTCGTATTCCTTTCCACTCGTGGTTACGCGCGAACCCGCGGAAAATGGGAAGCGAAACGAGAAAGAGAGAGAGAGAGAGAGAGAGAAGGAGAGAGACAGACGGCGTTTGATGAAAAATTGATTGTGCGTCGAGAGTTGAGTCGAGTCTGGCAGACTGGAAACGCGCGGGACCAAGGGGGATGAGGAGGAGAGAAATGTTGTTCAAAGAGAGGTAATTGAATCGAAGGGAAAAGGAGCGTGTTTTCAGTTCACCACCGCGAGTTCCCGATCGATCGATGGTCGGTGAACACGGTTATAAACAGAGCGGCAAGAAATTATCACTGTAGCATGTAAGGCTTTCACACTGCAGCGTGGAACGAGCCCCATTCGGTTTATATATTTCAAGCGACGATACTCGTAATACGTACAATACGTGCGCCGATTTTTCGTCTCGCGACCTCTGCCCCCCCTCGCCCCCCCTCCGAGAAATCTGTCTATTGAACATGGCCGTGCTTTACGTAACAGGATTCATCAATTGTTCCCCACATTGTACGTGCGTACGTGCACTGTGGCGAGTGAACTGAATCGATAGGAATTCGGTCGATCCGACGTTGACCGAAGTAACTTGCGATAAAAACTGAGGTGTCCATCCACTGCACAGTGTCTGGCTGGTATACGTACGTTTCCACACAGCAATATGGAATAAACAAAATGGAAGGAACTGTTCTTTTACGTCAGTTTCAGGCTAGCAGCCTGAAAAAAATGCTCGTTCGTTGTTCTATCCCCTGCTTTATATATATATATATTTTTTTGTATCCCGTTCCGCTCGCTCGCATCGACGATGGATCCCGAGATCCAGGGGCCATTAATTCCTGTTCTATATTTCTTCTCTTTCTTTCTTTCTGCGAGGCCGCCTTGGCGACGCCCTCTGGATTTTGGCCCGTTGCCAAAGCTCTCCTCTTCTTTCTCTTTTACCACCCGCCCTTTCCCTGCTGCTCGTTTGTTACCCCCTTTTCCTTTTTCTTCTCCTCGTTTCCTGCTTACCTTCCTTCTCCTCCTCCTCCTTGTTGTTGTCGTCGTCGTCGTCGTCGTCGTCGTCGTCGTCGATACGATTACGTAAACTTTCCCACTTTTGGATCAAACGTTGGTGCACCGTCGAACAACGTTTTCACGGTGCTTGGTCGACGGCCGCCATTTTCTTCGTCTCTGGCGGAAACGGCGGAAGGCAACGACGACGAGACAGGGCAGGGGGGACGCGTTGATAGCGGGATCTCGGAGGGAAAGAGGAAGAAGAAAAGCAGGGAATTCGACCCGCGGGGGCTATGGGTCGATAACCCTACGCGCTTTCTGCCAGCTACACAGGCTCTGCCTCTGTTCAGACGAACACACAGAGACGGGGAGGAACTTTGGTGGCAGCTGATGATGGCCTCTCTTAGTGCTCGGGCGATCTCCTTCGATCGACGCGAAAATGGGACGTCTTCCCTCTGCCCCCTTCTTCGTGATTCGACATCTTGCGATACGTGGCGACGTACGTGTCGTTTCTCCGCGATCGATACTTCAGTTGATCGAGATCGATCGCTGTCGATGCTTGCGCACTAACGCACGCTGTGTGTGAATATTTATTTTTTAATTCCTCTTCGTTTTATCGATTGTCTCTTACTGCGAGAAATGTTAATTTTATAAAATACCGTTTCAGCCTTGGTTAACAGAACAGTGCTAAATACTGAATATTGTTAGCGACGTGAAACGTATTAATTTCGAGCAAAATAATGTATCACGCGGACGTGATAGTTTGTTTCAATTCGCGCTTTACCGAGTAATAAACGCGGTAGAAATTATATATTGGTAAATATATTCATTGATAAACTGCAGTAGTTCGTAATTCCGGGATCGAAAGTGTAGACTCCGCGAATTTATCGTACATATCGCTTGTTTTGCCTGCGCAAGTGTCATGTTTGACGCAGTGATAAGGTAAAATGGGGGAATAGTCCCAATTCCAACAATTGGCGAAGATAGCGACAGACGTTTGACTAGAAACTAACGTATATCAATGTATTATAATATACAGACTATATTTATATTTATTATATTATAATATATTAGTATTTTAATTAATAATATTTTAATATTAATATTTCAATTAATATATTAATAATAGAATATTTATCGATTAATAATTACACTATATTTCTTGATAATAATCAGCTTGTCAAATTGGAGGTTTTTACGCGTTTTTCCATTTCACGTATAGACAATTTAGAGAATTTACAACGAGATCCCTCGTAAATCTCAGTCAAATCTCCCCCCCCCCGCGCCCCCTAAAAAAAATAGCAATTTTCCTAAAATTAAGCGCGCAAGTGCAAGCAACGAGATATGTAATTACCAGAAGTATGTATTCCTGCGACCTGAGATCGATTTTTGCACTTGTCTTGCTAGAATAGCAAACGATGCAGAGAGCCGGTATTTTCGTGACAACGGCCGACAAGTATGTCAGACATCCCTTACGACGAATAACATTCAGAGAATTTCAAGGGTGCCGTCTGTCGAGGTTCGAATGCTCTTCGACGTTTGCAATTACGCTAGAACTCGAACACTTGGATAAATGGAAACGAGAGAGCCGGGTAGCTTTTAGAGTGCTTCAAAGCGCAGAAATTACGCGCGCGTGGTGAACGGGTAATCTTTTTTTGCCACGAGCGGTTTTTAATTAAGGAGACTGTAAACATAAATGAGCTTCGCGCGCATATTAATTCCAATCCCGTGTAAAACTCCTCGATTCCTGTTCCTCGGTCGTGCCGTGAGATGAGCTTTGGTAGCAAAATTGGGGAAGCTTCTCCTCGATTCTTTCGCCGAGAACGCCCGGGATTATATTTGTGGTAAAAATTCACGGATAAACGCCTCAGTCCCCTTTATCCTCTGGTTCGTCAACGTTCCATACCTCTCTCTTCCCTGCGAATTCACATTTCAAAAAA
>WIUT01006548.1:0-13164 GCA_010645135.1 Tetragonula clypearis
TGTAATACCGACGGTAGTTTAAAAAGAAAGCGACGAATTATTGTGTACAGTTTGGTCACTCGTTATGGTCCGTGAACTAGTTGCCAGTGCAAGAGGTTAAGTAGCGTGACCTAGGAGTCATTTAAGAATCGATGATTCATGCGACAATTCACGTATAATTTTGTGACGCTCGGATTTTTCTTTTTCTTTTTTTTCATTTTTTTAACGAAGTCTGTATTATTTTCGGGATTAATTCAATTGGAATCATCACATGTAGAATTAGTTAATTTCTTGATTTCAGGCTGTTTAATTTGAAAATCTCTCGCCGTGAACGTCATCGATTGTTGCACGAAGTGCGGAATATAATTTAGAGGGAGGCGTGTTTTAAAATTGAATGAAATTCTGATCTGACATTTTGTTACATCGCAATAAATAATAATATAAGGGATTTATAATGGTCGTAGATTATTGTAATGTAGCGCTCGAAGAGACAGAAAGAGAATTTATCATCTGTACCGCGCGTACTCGAAGCTCGTTAATCGTTTTACATTCATCTTCTTTTTTTATCCTGTTTGAAGCTTCTCCTCGGTCGTTTTTGTCGCTGTTCGCCGAGGACGTTCAACAAGCTTCCCCCTACGAAATTTCACGGACCACTTTGGATCGTTTGCTTCGCCGCGAGTTAGCCATCGTCCCGTGCAATTAAATTTCTGCAGGATCGCGAGTATCTCGCAAAATTTCCACGTAACTCGCATTTTTCCCCTCGAGCAATTAATCCGCGTGCCCGTGGAGAATCGTACGACTCAGCATGAAATATTTCCAGAAGAAGAGCACGTTTCAAGTCACTGAAGGGAATAATTGTGCTCTTGTCCGTCGTTGTTGTATTTTCGTACTGTGTATCCACGATATCGTAGTCTTCAATTGTTCTTTTTTTTCTTTCTTTCTCTCGCTCGTAGTTCGAAAAAATGCGAGAAAGAGAAGCGTGGTGCTCAGTGTGTCAGAATTTGAAAACCAGATCTCAGCTCTTACAATCTGGGGGAGGGGGGGAATTTTGAAATTTTCTGAAAGTGCTAATATACCTATACTCAGAAATTTCTTTTTCATTTCCTTTGTGTTGATTTATTCGTCTTGCATAGCGAGAATGATGAAATTTTATCATACCTCTTGCTGATGATTATTTTAGGCAGTAATCAGTTCTAACTAGATAAAATTAAAAAAACAATTGTAATACTTTAACGTTTAGCTTTTTCGTTTTTTTTGCCTGTTAGAATAGAAAGTATTTAATTCTCGAATGTTTCGCTTCGACGAGAGAGAGAGAGTAAAACGGCATATTTCGATGCTATCGTAAACTCTGCGCAGTTAATTAAGCTTCAGGGCTAGTTTGAAACAATTAACTTGAAACTCCTAGGATTACTGACACCGTTACAATTTCCGTTTTGGATAATTAGGTTTCGCTTGCGACGGGCGATAAATTAAAATCATGCTCTCAGGGTAAGTTCCCTCCCTTTGTTTCACCGGTCTTATTCGGATCGCCCGTTCATTTTTGTTACTGTACGCGCGAACAATTGCAGGTGAATGAAATTGCAAATTAGAAACGGCTCTGCGTCGTGGCAATTTGTCAATTTGAAGTTCACGCCGCGCTTGTATTACTGTCGTCATTCATTTCGTCGCCTGTAACTTTGTACGTACGGGCTGCGTATTTCATCGTTCGAAGTTTTTTTCTCTTTCCGCGCGCGATTTAATTATTAATTTCATAAATTTAAGGCAGAAAGTTCCCAATGTGAGATGAAATTTGGAACGATATAGGCGAGTAAAATTGCAAAATAGAACGAAGGCTGAAGGGATCTTTCTCTTAATTGGACGCGGGTAAAAATTTTCGCGATGCAAAGTTCAACTCTCCGCGATATTTCAAAGCGTTTCAAGACATTTCTGAACTTTGGGGGATATCCGTCACGAATGAACGATATCATCTCAACACGCGCCGCTTTTGACAATCCTCGTCAGAGAATTCGATTTGGAAATTCTAAGAAACTCACAATGTGTTAACTTAATGTGTTATAAAGTTTACAATGATCTTGTGGACGTGTTTTCAAGCGAAAAGGCACTATCTATTTATTACGTAACTTTACGAAATGAATGAAATTTGAAAATGACACGTGAGTAATTAGTGAGGCAATCGTCGATTAATAACAACAAACAGTTGGAAAATAAATTAAATCAGTCGAAGTTTAATCATTCGTCAATTATCACGTCTGATAAAATAATCGGACATAAAGCTTATATACGTACGTAAGAAAGACTAATTCTGAATTTAACCTAATTTAACCGGTAACCTGGAGCAATTCATCCACCACGGCGGCAACCATCCCCCCAATCAATTTTCCTCGAGCATTTTCACAATGTTCTCGTTAAAGTATCGAGTCGCTGGGAATACTCGTACGAATGTGGATCGATAAGTTCTCCAATAAATTGCAAAAAAAAAAAAAAAAAAAAAAAAAAGAAAAAAAGAACAGTGGCGGAGCAAAAAGACGAAACCACCCCTCCCCCCCTCCGTTGCCTGGAACGTTGTACTTTCGTCTCGAAAGTGCTTGAAACCGCGCGCCGAGCGGATAGCGCGAGCGTTTTAACGAAACGGACATTGAGAGAGAGAGAGAGAGAGAGAGAGAGAAATGTCGAGTGGGGTTACATCCTCGTCAGGGTATGCAACCGGCCCGATACAAATTTATACGGCCGGATTCTTGACCCAGAAATGAACGCGCAGTGTCGTTTCATCGCGTGCTGCGCTAAATCACGAGAGAAGCGTAATTTGAAAGTTGCACGCGTCCGTTTCAGAGGAGTTTGCTGACGATTTGAAATCGGCCGAGGAGAGCACCTAAACCCAATATTATGAAGTCTCGCTTCGCGATCTTCTCGGTTAACACGTTGACTGCCACATGGTAGTTTTTTTCACGATCCCGGTCTAAGAAGCCAATTCAATTTAATCGTATCATATTATTGAAAGCTCTTATTATTATAGTACATAGCAATCATCGAAAAGCATATGGAATGTGTGTTTTTTTTTTTTTTTTTTTGAAAAAAAAGATCTTGCGAATTATCTCGTAGTTGGCTTATGTAAAGGAAGACTATTAGATGGTCCAAAAAGGTTGCATTACATATTATATATATGTTATATACACGAAGTGCATTGTGTGTAAGTGTGAAATTATTCAGAATTTTATATATATCTACAGTATGTGTAAAATGTAAGAAACGTACGAAGTATAGAAAGTGCGTGAAATGTAGCGTACGTAGAAGAAAATTCAAGATTGGTATTTTATCCATCGTCGATATCGATATTTTATTAAATAATTGAACTTTTTTTTCACACGATACGTTTCGTTGTACAATGTCTCCTTATTGATAACAGTTATCACTTTTGACAACAAATGTCAGAGCAATCGCTTTTGCATGTTGTGCCTGCCGAATTCATCGTTCAATCTGTATTTTTGTAGATTGATATTTGTTAATTCACATAAATTTTCTTATAGTCAAGGAGAAAAAAATATTCGGCCTACAGATGGTTAATGTTCTTCAACCATCTGTCCTTTGTTCAATAATTTTAAATTTGAATTTGAATTCCGACCATTGTCCACAGAATCACTAACCACGACGTGTCAACAACTAACAATAAATAATAAAACAAATAAAACGTAATTAAATTAACCTAATTCCCGAATTAAACGCACCTGCTTGCGGTTTTGCTTCGCCGTGAACAATGAAACCGACGTTTCGTCTTACTTTCAGAGATGAATTCTCCAGCGTTTTCGAGCGAGGAGAACGTCGTCTCACGAATTCGTTCGTTGTCTGCAAAAATTCGGCTCAGTCGGTCCCTGATGGACGGGGCTTTCATCCCTAATTGCTTCGCGCGGATGTATTTTTCACAGGTTCAATTGAGGCTGAATAATATATTAACGCCACGTCGAAACGTTTAATCTAGAAACTTTCGCTGTATCCTACCCTCGGGGCTCTACTCGCGGAATTACATTATTTAATCAAACTTGAGCAGAGTTGGAGCTTGATACTCTTGCTCCGTCTTCTCGCTGTCCCTCGCGTTTCCTCTCTTCGGCGAGGCTGCCCCGCGTACAATTAGCATACTCGCGGGAAATCAGCCTGCTAATCAGCGTCGCCTTTAACGAGTTTATCTCTCGTTAAACTGTCTTCTTTCTTTTTTTTTTTTTTTTTGGTGCCCCCTCCCCACGGAGAGGACGTTCCGCGTGGACCTTCTGATCAACTAATCTCTCACCTAGTTTTCGCATCGAGCGAGTTTTCAAGACCGGGATATCCACTTGAGGCTTTGCTTCTGCTTGTCACTGTAAATGTCGAAATGGCGTGCATGCGTCATTCGTCATTGATATTTTCAGAGAAAGTATCTTTCTTTCTTTCTTTCTTTCTTGATCGATAGCCCCTTTTCATATTTTTCGTCTCGCGAATTCGCGAATTGCGTCTGCACAGACTTTTGATTTTCAGTATCTTTGGAGTCTCGTATAAATTTACAAGTCGTCAGGAGTTGCTTTCTTTCTTTCTTTTTCTTTTTCCAAGGGAAACGATTTCAAAATAAATAATGATCGTTTAGTTTCGATCGACGATTGGCTCGCTCGTTTCGATTCGTCGACGCGAAACAAACCGTGAAACTGCGTCAGCGAGCGTTGAGGCACACGGATCTAACGCTTCGAAGGATCACGGGGATCACGAGGTGACTCGATTTACGACCAAGGTACAACCAGGTTATATGGAAACGACGATTTGATGGCAGATCAATCTTACCGAAACGATTTACGAACCGATTGGCAGACGCAGATGAAATATAACCTTTCCATCCCCCGGGCTATCGTTCGCCGCCCATTAATAATCATCGCTACGTTTCCAACACGTGTTCCAATTTATTTCCACTTTTTTTTATCGCAACTTTTTTCTCTTGGCTCTCTTCACGAGTTGTGATATTGGTGATTTTATAAGATGCGTGTTTCTACACATTCGTGGTAAAACAGAGTTTTCTTTTTCTTCCCTCTCTTCACGAGTTGTGATATTGGTGATTTTATAAGATGCGTGTTTCTACACATTCGTGGTAAAACAGAGTTCTTCCTTTCTTCTCTCTTTTTTGGCTCTCTTCACGAGCTGTGATATTGGTGATTTTATAAGATGCGTGTTTCTATATATTCGTGGTAAAACAGAATTTTCCTTTTTTTCTCTCTCTTGGCTCTCTTCATGGGCTGTGATATTGGTGATTTTATAAGATGCGTGTTTCTACATATTCGTGGTAAAACAGAATTTTCCTTTTTTTCTCTCTTTCTTGGCTCTCTTCACGAGCTGTGACATTGGTGATTTTATAAGATGCGTGTTTCTACACATTCGTGGTAAAACAGAGTTCTTCATTTCTTCTCTCTTTCTTGACTCTCTTCACGAGCTGTGACATTGGTGATTTGATAAGATGCGTGTTTCTATATATTCGTGGTAAAACAGTTTTCCTTTTCTTTTCTCTCTCTTGGCTCTCTTCACTTGATATTGGTGATTTTATAAAATGCGTTTTTCTACAAATTCGTGGTAAAACAGAGTTTCCCTTTAACTCTGATTTCATTGTTTAATCGTTCAAGTATTATAAAAAAATCGTGTTCGATAACTAAAGTGCTAACAATGGAGCATATCGAGGTCGGAATTTTGGCATGAATATTATAGTTATCTTTTTATCGACGTTGAAGGGGGTGAAAACTACCCTCAAAGTTGAGAGTGCGAAACATATTTCGCCGAATATCTCGGAGATGATTGAAGACACCGTTCCCGTGTAAATTGATGAAATTAGTGTTTTTAACGGTGTATATATCGTTATTTGCAAAAGAATTTTTTGTTTAAGCAATGTGTTAAGAAAGGAAATCATATTTTTGATAAGATTTTTCCAAGTAAACGTTCACAAATTCTCTTGAATATACGCTTTCGAATACCATACGTTCAAACACAAATTACGGGATCAAATGGGATCTTGATCTTTGCAATTATAAAAAAAAATTCATTATTTTCAAATCTCTCTAAGAACTATACTAGAATTGTTCTCTGTTCGTAAATGTTGAAGTTAGTTCTGCGAGAAAGCTGATTTTATTCTTACTGCTTTTTCTATCGCAAGTCAGATAAGGTAAAAACTGCCTATTTACACTCGTGGTTTAGGTTCGATTGAAAAGAGTATAATTAGGAGAGGATGCTCCGATATAATCGAAACCGAGCGCATTGTAAACGCGATCTGAACAGCGTGGTCGCGCGATGTGTGGTACCTGAGAGCGATTGAAAAAAGTGAGGTCAAACGAAGAGTAACGAGAGGAGAAACAAGGTTACGTTACAATCTAGATTTATCGTCAGACTGGAATAGTATCAGTTTTATTTGCAAGTCGTTCTGAAATCTTTCGCGCCGGCGTCCTTCTGGTAAACTGAAGGCAAGCAATTTGTTTCTGCCATGTATAAAAGCTATTCCTGTTTCCTTCTCTTGCCCTTTAAATTCAACCTGTAACGCGTGTACTTTGTTCTCGAGTTTTACGCAGCTCGCATTCTATATTCTCTTTGACCGTAAGACTACTCTCTTGCTTGGGGTTTCATTAGACGAAGCCGAGGCGGAAGTAGTATCGCCTTTAGTCTGGTCACGTTTGCTAGGCAAACGTGTTAGTGAAAGAACAAATTAGTAAAAAAAACACAGTTGTGAGAAACGGGTTTTCCTGTTGTGTCAAAATTAAAATTGAAATAATAATATTTACGCGTCATGTTTATGTAAATTAAACTGCAAAGTTCAGGAGTTTCCACCTAGGGCTTTATGACCGTACGGGTATCTCAGGTGTTTCGCTGGTAGAGGGTTAATCTTGCTAAGTACCGAAACTAACTTATTACCAACTGAAGTATCACCAACAATTACTTTGAAATGGGTAAATAAAAAAAGCTAAATGCCGATATTAAAGTAAGTATAATAGAAATATTTATATATATATAATGTATAATAATATAATAATAATAATGATATTAAAATAAGTAAACAATACTACATATATATGACAGGAAATTGTCGAGAAAGAATACTACATACACCGTAGCCTAAACCCAATACTACACGTATCGTTTCGCCGTAACTGAGTGTGTTTTATCTCGAATTATTTGGTGACAATTGTTCGTTCATATGTTCATTGAAAATGGAGAAAGAATCGTTTGAAATTTTTCAAAGAAAATAACAACGATCCTAATAATTCCGAAACGTTCCCAAACTGGACACCGTTCTATTTGCAAAGGAAACACACCGTTAATAAAATATTATTGAATTCGCGTAGCGAACGATAAATGTACGACGAATTTCAAATTTTTCCGAGATTATTCGAAGAAGAATAATCACTCGTAATAATTTCTTTGCGTGCCAGTTCAATTCAACCTCGTTTTTCTGTTTTGCAAACGACGTCGGACGTAAAATATCGTTGATTCACTCGGTCATCATGCCCGCGATAATCGGTGTTCTAACGTTGAAAGAAATTAGAATCGCTGATGTATTGTCGGTTTATTTGATCATGTTAAACAAATAAATTTTCATTGTTCTCAGCAATTCGTGTACAGTTACACGAAGGCAGACATGTTCAAAGATATTTGAAGTGACGGCAGATTATTTTCAAAAATATAAAGAATAAACTTAAATTAATTTAAATGACTTAAAGGAATGAACTTGAGTAATACAAGGAATGAACTTAAATCATTTTCATAAATGTAAGGGAAAATTAAGGCGAGTAATTCTTGCGAACGTAGATGAGAAAGAATATTTGAATGCATTTGAAACGACAGGAAGATACAGAATCCTAATTATATAATATTAACCCTTTGCCCTCGACAAACTTTTTTTGCACCATCTACCTGCGATTTACTTACGAAGCATCGTCACTTTAAAATAAAATAACGTAGGAAATAACCGTTCGAGTGGTGTTTTACCCGAAACTTTTGCTAACATGCGATATCGTTTAAATTTAAACGTACACACGTGTGCTAGAACACAAGTATGCAAGAATTAATGACGCATGGTTTCAACCTCTGGGAAACTAATATCCTTCGTCATTCTTTGAACTTCTGTGAGAAGCAATAGGAAGTGTAGTTTACACGAATTATTCCGAATTATGTGAATTACTGAGTGACTCAAAGGGGACTGTGTAGAAATTTCCTCATCTGATCAAATTATTTTTGTTCTTCTTACGTAGTTGTTATAGTTTTGTCACTCTAGTTCAGATATTATACTGTTATACGTTGCATCATCATCAACATCAAATGCATACGTTATAATGATCAGTAAAATTATAAATAGAGAAATTCTTGTAAAGAGCTGTTGGTTAGATCTAATGTTAATATTGATACAAAGGACAACATATAAATTCGTACGACAGTTCATCCAGTTTCTGTATTTGGAGAAAATATATTATTTAATAATGGTGATAATAATGACGGAGATAGTAGATCAAAGTCTGATATTATTTATTCGTGGAAATGCTGTATCTGGTGGATCCTAATATTAATGGGATTAAAAAGATTTCCAAAGCCACCGATTGTAAAAGGTACAAGGTGTGAAGAAAATTATTAAAAATGCACGACTTGTAACGATTGAATTATAAATTTGGTCGTTATTAATTCATATTCCTGGCCTGTTTAATTCCATTCGAATTAATATACTGGAAGATGAACCAATTATTCCCTACCTATAAGGCAGAAAATATATATATATAATATTCCAATATTTCTATATTGGTTTGTTGATATTAATCATTATAACTATAAAATCATCATTATAAAAAATTATATATATAAAATTCCAATATTTCTATATTAGTTTGTTGATATTGATCATCATAAAAATTTTTTTAAACATAGAATATTAATAGTGATCGAGTTGCGTTAAATTTAACATTATGCCTGAAAAAGGAATAAATTGTAAATTTATTCATAGAGGTAATAATTCTTTTAATATCTGTCAATACACGCTTGGTGTAAAATTTCAAAATTTACACAGTAAAATATTTTTTATAATACAAAGGGTTAACGCTGTGCAAATCTCAAATAACAACCTTAAGTAGATAAATAATTAATAAATAACAAATAACCTTGAACAAACGAATGAAACAAATAATCTTAAATAAATCATTTTTAAAAACACAAAAAAGAAAATAATTAATCGAGCCGTTTCTCCACCCCCTTTTTCGTTCACTTTAACCCCTTAAGCGGAGGGAAGATTCTTAAATGGATTCTAAAATACCTCGAATGGTAATTCTGTCGCGAATTCTGTTGCGCGGGCCTTTTCGTTGAAAAATCGTGGATGCAACGTCTCTCTCCACATGGGAAAATGAACGAAAATTCTCGCAGGGTGGGTGTGGGGGGGGTGGCTTTAGGGCATTAAGGAGTTATACGAGCGACGAGCGAGAAAAGTCGATGGTAGCAGCCGCTGTTGCTCGACACGCCACCGCTCTGATAAATTTACAACGCCCTGAGCCACTGTTTGATACAGGCAATTTTACGAAGGGGTGAAATGCCGAGGGGCTGGAGGGTGGAAGAGGCTGGAAAGACGAATGCTTTCAAGCTCCGTTCCATTTTCAACGTTGGAAAATTGCGTTCTAACAAAGATACATCGGCCGTCGTGTATTAAACGTTCGCAATCCTTACGTCCAGTTAGACCACGCGCACCTTCGTTCCCTTTGATTTCCTGTTGTTGACTTCCTGACAGGGGCAACGTTCGTCGAGAGAAATTTTCGAATTTTTAACGCCAGAACTAGCGAAGACGAAGAACTATTTATACGAAAACCAGAACCGAAACGCCAAATGACTGGCCTTTAAAAGATTAAAATAAAATATAAAGTACGTAAACTAGGATGTTAAAAATATACGTAATAGAATGTAAAATATAGAATATTAAATATTTTTATATTTATTGATTTATTACTATTCTTAGAGAATAGGAACATCCCGTGTTGTGTAGTACAGTTAATACCAAATTTGTCGGGTTTATTCGGCAAATATTGAATAAATCTGCATCTGGTTTCAGATGGAAATAATTGTTTCTCAATTGTAATATTTTCACCTAGTTTGTAGCAACTATGATTATTTTGAATAAACTTATCCCGTACAGCTGATGTCGAAGCAAATTTGTCACTTTTGTAAACGTTGACTTCATCTTTCACTTTTTTTTTTATTAAAGAAAATAAATCACTCAGTATTTTGGAAAAATCACTTCATGGTGTTGGAAAAGAAGTTTGGTCCTCATTTTCTGTTCCATAAATATGAAAGTTCCAAATTGTTTGTTTCATTGCGTACAAAATTCCAAATTATTTAATTCCAAAACTCGAGAAGCTTCCAATTCCGTGCAAGATACTATACATTCAAGCATATGGTCGTATAATTGAAGTAAAGAAAATGCGCAATTCTCCTGATAATGATCACCATCATATTGCACGATGATAGCAGTATAAATTCTAAAAACGTGTGAGCAGTTGTACGAAAAACTGATTAATTCGGGTTCGGTAAACAGATTGTAGGATTCTTTTACACTTTGATCAGTATCAGTCATTTTGACCTATTGTGAGTACAAGTAGCCATGATGCAAAATTATTTTGATTTCTAATAAATAAAAGTAAAACAAAATTCATTCATATTATCACTACATCATCAGCGGGAAAAGAATGTAACACGAGACAGAAATTTTAAAATAAAATTGTAAAAGCAGTCGTTTTCGACGTGGTGTGGTAGTTCTAGTGTTAACTATGGAAAATTATAATTATCAATTATCAATAATACGATTATACAGTAAAATTGATGGGTATGCTCTAAATTCTATGAATTACCATAGTTATTTCAGTCAGTGGATTGTTGCAATTATAATGGTCGATTCTGTAATTATTTGTTAATTTATTAAAGCTATTATTCATAGTGCTAGAGCATCGTTTCGATTATAATATTCTAAAATTCGTTACCCACCGTTGTCATATAAGAAGAGTTACGCGCTATTAGTTGGTAATTTATTTGCATGTTCGATTATTGATTATTCAAATTAAATTCGCGATTCGCGTGGGCCAGCGAATACCAGAGTATTGACGTAGTTTTGAGATTATGATGATTGAAGGCCGAGAACAGAGCGATTCGTTCAAGCAAATATAAACCTCTCTCTGATTGAATAATTCTAAGTGTTTCCAGTCTGGGACGATGTCTTTTTTTATAAGTATTCAGAATATTTACATTATTATTTTTTTTTTTAATCAGTGTTAATACAGATGACAAGAAATCAATAAGAAAGTAAAAACTCTAAGTAGAAAAACTTGATAAATTACTTTGCCTCTGAATTTTTTCCTTTTTCTTTTTTTCTTTTTTTTTTTCTTTCTCTTTACGACCATCGATATGAATCTGTAATTTAGAAGCTCCGGGTGTTTTTTTTCCCTTCGTGCGAGCCTAATCTCTTCGATACTAAATTTAATTGTATCGATTTCCACGTCAGACCTACTGACCTAGTCAACACAGTGGGATCGAAAAGAGCAGCGATGTCATTTGCCGCACGCAATCGAACGCTTCAACGAACGAGTCAACAAAAATCCAGACAGACGGCTGAGAACGCATTTACGTGAAATTTTTACGAAAATAAAGAAGTACTTTTTTCGACTTTTTTTACGCACGTTTGCGCGAGAATAAAATTGATCGAGATCTAGAAACGTTTCAAGAGCGACGAAGTGGAGTGGAATATGGGACTCGACTAATCGATTCAAAGTTCACGATATCGTCACAAGGGCAACGATACTTTCTTCGACTCAAGAGATTTATTATTAATAACTTGTTGTCATGTTTGCGATTTAATAAATAGGAAAGACAGGATAGAAGCTTGAATGTTCGAGAATTGACCAAGAAATGTATCTACCAAACGAATCGTCGCTACCGCCCTGCAATTGCTATTAAACTGATCAGGTGCTATTAACAGATCATATCATTTGCTTTATGAGCGAAATATTCGAGACAAGACAGAGCAACTTCGAGCAACGTCTCAAGATCGTGTTATAAATACTGTCACCTATTTAAAAGAAACCTAATTACATATTCTGGACATACTCTAACAGCAACGAAAGGTTAATTATAGTTGTTGAGCGCTACATGCCGATACGACATTGAGAAAAAGGAAATTGATCGAGAGAAAGGTGTTTGATTTTCAACGTGTTAGACGTCAGATTATCGTTTACAGTATATTTATTTCATTGTACACTAATAATTACATTATTTAATATAGCATAATCCATTCTATTAATACATGATTCAAATTATTAAAAGAACGAGTAGAGATTTAAGTAAGCTGCACGTATATTTTACTTGTTACAAATTCATTCAGCAAATGATAAACGACAGGATTTTCATTCATTTGTGCGATATCTAAATATTCAAAGTGTTATAGTAAAAGTATGAAAATGTTATAATACCGTGGGCCATTGATTTTATTTCATTTGCAAACTTTTTTTTCAATCCGTTCGCATTGTCAAATTCTGCTCGTTCATGCTGCTTCTGTGAGAAAAAAATCCAAGAATCTATATGATATTTTCTTCGTCGTTATTTCTTCTACTTTTGTTAAATTTTACCGTCGACAAACTACGTACATCCGCTCGATCTTCACTTTCGTCCTTTGCACTTTCTCTCAACGCGCAAGCTTTCAAACAATTCTTATCTTTAACATTAATCATATTAAGTCATATTAATACTCAATAAATTTATCTTTAGTATTTAGTGTTGTATTAATATTCAGTAAATTTCGTGTGTACGTTGTAATGCAGTTATTAAAATTCCACGAAGTATTTGCAATAATCGTCACGATACAATTATTAAAATTCTACGAAGAGCTCGCAACAACTGTTGTAATAGAATTGTTAAAATTCCACAAAGTCCTCGCAACAACTATTGTAATACAATTCTTGAAATTCCACAGTCCTCGCAACAATTGTTGTGATACAATTATTAAAATTCCACGAAGAGCTCGCAACAACTGTTGTAATACAATTATTAAAATTCCACGAAGAGTTCGCAACAACTGTTGTAATACAATTGTTAAAATTCCATAATGTCCTCGCAACAACTGTTGTAATACAATTGTAAAAATTCCATAAAGTCCTCGAAACAACTGTTGTAATACAATTACTG